>JASANB010001971.1:2500-186738 GCA_030248155.1 Sabatieria punctata | reverse complement strand
CAGAAGCAACTTTGAATACAAAAGCTGATACTTTGGTTCAAACATAGTGTTACAGCCTGACATTCTACCTGCAGCATTGCTCACAGAGTGGCTGCTGCCCTTCAAAACCTATTTTTAGGCTTAGAATAGGCAAGAAATTGATAGAACTGCACTTCTAATGTATATCTGAGGCTAAATTCAGCGATTTTCCCCCAAAATTTTCATACTGTGAATAAAATAAAAAAGTTTTCGAAATGGGCCTTCAAAAAAAAGCTTTTTTTTTAAAAAAAAAAGCCTTTTTTTAAAAAAAAAGAGCCTAACAACACTACCAAAATATACCGGTGCCATTTTCAGGCAACTTCTATAATTGTATTTTTCATGTTTTTAAAATCAAATTACTACTATAAAACATGAAAGTAGTGAATTTGGTAATAAATTTTTTCGGTCAATTCTGAATGATTATTAAAATTTATTTTCTGTCATCTCGGAAAGTAACTTTTGGAATAAAACCGATTTCAGTTTTTTGCGGAAACCACACAGAACTGACATTTACCAAGAAGAATAGTTGAGTCAGCTACTTGTAGAATTAGTTCCGTAAATTTGCAATTTTCTTTCGACACGTCACTTTGTAGAGCCGACCGAATTCTAGCTTTTACTTTAAGCCGTCGTAACTACAGCAGACGAAAAGTGTGTGAGTAAAAAGAAATGGATTAGTTTATAGGTTTTCAGTTTATACAATTTCACATATTCTTCAATTTCTTTGGATTTCGCAAGCCTGGCACACCCTAACTTTGAAAATACACACAATTTTGAGGACTTTCAAACGTGTGTTCCAGATTTGAGCTTATTTTGTCAGTATTGGAGATAGATAAGGGCAGCAAAAAGAAATGTTTTCGGAAGACCCAGTAGCTTGTCTTTTGTTGGAAAGCACCAAATGAGCAGCGATCGGCTGATTTTTGCGGTCTTTCGCTTTCGCAACGGTGCAATAGAAGGGTGAGGTAGATCCAAGTTCGGTAGTCTTGAAAGTGACTGTCGAGTAATTCAGACCATCCTACAGTGAGTTGTTGTTTAGCGGCCAGTGTACTGGACAGAGTGGAGGCGAAGCAGAACAAGTGGACCAGACAAGTGAGAGAGCAGAGGAAGTCCGTCTTCGACGACCACTCCATGTTGAATTGATCTGTGTTTTCTTTGTTTCTTGTGATATCACTCTTATTACTCACCGGTCTATGTCTGCTTTATGCCAAACTTACTTTATTACCAACATAAATGCTAGTCTATTAGAATTTATGAAGATAATCAGCTGAGTGCGTCAGCGTGCCCAGTGCACTTTTTAGGCAGCTACATAAAATATTTAGGCACTTTTTCTTGAAAAGCACTGTGATCAATTGCTAAAAGCTGGAGCGCAAAGAAAGGGTCTGCTGTGTAAACGCTTGCTATTGCCAAAACTAAAGCGACAAGCGGCCAGTGCGATTGTATAAATTGTCTCAAAGTCCAAATTAAAGCAGTAAATTGCCGCCGAACACTCTGGGTTTGGCCGAGCAGTGCAATTAGGTTTGCCTGACTGCGAGCTCTATATTCTGCTCTCTCCACCAACTATTCTGTCTGTCCCTGGACGAGTTAATTTTGTTTCCATGGCAAAGCCACTCTTCTTCAGACGCTACTCTATTAAGTCTTACTCTCGGGTCTCTCTGCACGTACGTATTTCCTCTTTCTACCTACTTGGCTACGTACGTAGGTCGCTAAAAATAGAAACCTTTCTTTTTCAAGCCTTTTCTTTTGTCCATACATGTAACAGGCTATAGACTACCGCTCATCCAGTCAGGGAGACTAGTCCACTTTAGGCTATGTAGCTACAATTAGCTAAATTGGGCTAAAATAGCGTAATCAGGTTATGCAGCTCTGAATGGCTACATACATAGCTGTTTCAGCCAACTTAGGCTAATAAAGCGGCTTTTAGCTATAAATGGCTACGTAGCCATCTAGGGCTACATAGCCGGATATGGCTACGTAGCCGGATTAAGCTATTTTAGCCCAATTTAGCTAATTATACTGTAGCCATTTCTAGCTACCTATTCGTAGCCAAATGTGGACTAGTTTCCCTGTCATCGATATTTCGGCTACTGCAATTTTTGGGGCCACTTTTTTACAATTTCAGAAAATTGCCTGTAAAACAACAGCGAACAATTTAAATACAGCTGTATTTAAGTTTTTAGCGCACTCCTACGATTTTTACCGATTTTATTACTCTGCCCCCATGAATTTGACCTCAAGAACCGCTGTTCCGCTTCGGCGAACGATCTGTTACTTGTACTGTATATATGTGGGAGATGGAAATATTATGCTTAACCGTAATTCACCATTTCCTCTTTCGGTCTTACCATATAAAAAAGTTGTAAGAAAGTATTAAACAACTAGTTTTTATAAATTCCGCTTCGAAATTCTTTGAACTTACTGTGCATCTTACGTTTTAATACGTACATCAATTTCTAAGCATTTGGCAGCAATGTTCGTTTATTTTCCAATTACAATGATCAATTGAAGTTTGTTCTCAATTTTTTTCTCTTTGTAAATAAAACATCACTCTAACTAAAGCTTTTGATTTAGTTAAATTTCGTTCTAAAATTAGCCTATTCTGTAATGATACAGTGGACCCCGTTGCTTGCAGTTTTTTCATTAACTCCTTCCTTCTAAGGTCTGCCTCAAACACGTACAGTATGATACTAAAAATAGTGTCATAACCCCAACTGGCGGTGGTTCCTGGGCTTGACAGAACAACTATTGACTCCCTCAGAGGACGGCAGGTGGCAGCAGCAAGAGTGAAGAAATGATGATTTTTAGTAAAAAGATGATTTTGGAAAGTATGGAGAAAGTAGAAATAAAACGTGTTGCCGTGGTTGTAGTAGCAGGAAAACGAAATGGTGTAGGTCGACGCCCTCTCCAATGAACGTGTCAAGTGGTAGAGAGCCGAAAAGGGTAGGCCAAAAAGTAGCAATTTCGTACCAAGTGGCTACCGAAGAAAAGCGACTAGTTACCGCACTACAGGCAGACGACAGGTCGAGGCGCTCACTGCAGGAGGCTTTCCTCTCTCCTCGCTAGGCGCTGGCTTGCTAGGCGGGCTCTGCTTGATCTGCGAATCCAGTTCTTCAGACAAGTCTTTATGCGCAGCCGCACACTAGACTAACAATAACCAAAAAGTATTTGAATTAGTCAAAATCGTACAGAGAGCACAATATTGATCTAGTGTGGGCCTATCACGGGCCGTCGAGTCCCTTGAAGCTCCACCCCTGACCAATCAGCTGCGCGCGATCGAGTCACGCCACCTCTTCGGGCCCGCTGTCGGCAACTGCTCAACGCTCGGCAAACCATTCTCCGATCTACTTCGTCCACTTCGTCCGCTGAGGGCTCCCTGTGCCTGCACCGTCAAGGGGAGCGGCGCCTGATTTGGAGCGGTTCTGCACACTACTCCCCCTCTGGTCGGCGACGTCCTCGGCGCCAAGGTCGCTCTCGAGATGTACCTGCCATCCTGCGCGGTGGTCGTTATTCTGGATCGCAGTTGTGTCGGAGCCACCACAAATTTGGTGTATCTATCCATTACCACCAGAACGTAGGTGTAACCAGTAGCAGTGAGGTTGAGTTTGAGCATGTCCATGTAGAGGCGTTGAAACGGCTCCACCGGAAGAGGCATCATCCCCATTGGAGGGTTCTCCATCGGTGACTGACCACGCCGAGTAGCACACAGCAGGCAACCGTGCACCTGTTGGGCGATGTCCTGTCGCATTTGCGGCCAATAATACAGCCGCCTCATCCTGTTGTAGGTCTTACTGATGCCGAAGTGTCCTGACGTCCGTGCCCCGTGGTGATCGTACAACAGACGGGGCCGAAGAGGCAGCGGGATGCAGAGCTGCAACCGCTGAAGTTGGTCCGCCGGGCTGGTGCCCGGTGCTGCTGGAACGGTGTGTACGTGCCAAAGCAACTCGCCCGTGACAACGTACTCCTCCTGGTATCGCTGAATCCACTTGAAAAGTTCCAAGTCTGTCGGTAATTCACCCGTAGTTTTATAGGTGATCATTGCCGACCATTTCGGGTCCTGTTTTTGATGCATGGCGGCAAGCTGCTCGATGTCCTGCCTAGTTGGAACCTGCATCAGCGGCAGGGTCGAAAGTGCGCAGACTCGGTCGCGGAAGTGTCCCATAGTGCCCATCACGCAGGCGTTCATTACCGCAGGCTGGTCGAGTGGCGGTAACAAATCCAGCCCGCTGTCGGTGAGGTGTTTCCAAAGAGGCCGGCTGACCGGCATGTCCAGGTGAACCTTCATCACCAGCATGTCGTCGTACGGTACTCGCTGTGTGACCAATTCCGCGTATGGTCTCCCCTCCGAAAAATTCACGTCCGAGATGCCGTGAAGGTTTCGCTCCTCCAGTTTGTCGTGAGGCATCCTCGACAAGGCGTCGGCTCCATGGTTGACCCGTCCCGGACGGTAGACAATGTTGGGCATGATTTCCTGAATTTGCAGAGCCCAACGAGCCAGCCGCTGTACTAGTTGCTTCTCCTGTAAATAGCGTAACGCGTTGTGATCAGTGATTAAAGTTACTTGGTGGTTAAAGATGTACACCCGAAACTGCTGGATACCGTAGACCAGCGCCAGACACTCACGGTCCGTAGCACTGTAGTTTAGTTCGTTCGGGCGGAGACTGCGACTAGCGTAGGCCACAGGGTGTCGCTGCTTCTTCTCGTTCTCCTGGGCCGAAATGGCGGCGATGGCAATCCCTGATGCGTCCGACTCGATGATGAATGGCTTCGAGAAGTCAGGGTAGTTGAGCACCGGGGTGTTGATCAGATGTTGAATCAACGTGAGAAAAGCGGTCTCCTGCGATTCACCCCAGGACCAAGTTGTCTCCTTCTTGACCAGCGCATGAAGGGGAGCTGCCATCTGCGCGAATCCCTTAATAAACCTGCGGTAGTAGCTACAAAAACCGATAAAGCTCCTCAGTGTCTTCAAATTGGTTGGCCGGGGCCGATTCTTCACTTTCTCGATCTTCTCAGGGTCCGTTCGTATCCCGTCGGCACTGATCTGGAAGCCCAGAAACAGTACGTGTGGCCGAGCAAAGTTGCATTTGGTCAAGTTGATCAGGAACCCGGCTTGCTGGAGTGCCCGAAACACCTGGTCCATCAACCCTTTGTGCTCTTCCAGGGTGGCCGAGATGATCAGCACGTCATCCAAATAGGTGAACACTCGAGTAGGATCGATGTGTCCAAGGATGCGTTGGGCTACCTCCTGGTAAAAGGAGGGAGCGTAGCACAGGCCAAAAGGTACGCGTTCAAACTCGTAGAGTCCTTTATGGGTGATGAACGCCGTCTTTTCTACGCTATCAGGGTGCATGTGGAGGTTGGTGAATCCAGAGCGGATGTCCAGAGTTGAGAAACAGGTGGGTTTCACCTGCCCAATAGCGTCCAACAAGTCATCGATCCGGGGGAGAGGAAATCTGTTCTTCTTGGTTACCTTGTTGAGCTCCCGGAAATCCACACACAATCGGAGATCTCCATTTTTCTTAATTACCGGAACGATTGGTGACGCCCACGGGCTGTGTGATGGGCGAATGATGCCGGCTTCAAGCCACTCTGCGATTTTCGCCTCCACTACTTTGGCGAAAACGAAGTATTCCTCCAGATCGTTGAGGAATTGCCGAACGTCCTCCACATCCTGGTCAAATTTTGGCAGCTTCAAGGAACGTAGGTAAAAGGGTTCCCTGCGTTGGTCGGCCGCCCGAAGTTCGATGTTGTGGAGAGTGTCCTCAGCCCGGTTCAACAAGTTGGCCATTAGTTGTTGGCGTTCCGCTATGTCATCCTGGGCCTCTACGTACCCTGACACAACGCGGTCGTCTCGGGGCGCCACTCTTCTGGTAGCGGCGCCTTCCCTGGTCTGGAGATTCTGCCAGTTGGCGGTGTGTTGCAGATGTTGTAATCCTGCGGTGGTCAGTTCGTGTATTCGTTCCTCCGCTCGGTCCTCGCCCTGTCTGGTGTCTCTGGCTGCCAGCCGCGCCTGATGGAGGTAGGTGAACGCCTCCAACTCATGTGAGGTGTAATGAAGTGATTGGGTGCGCAGTGCTTCCTCGGCTCGAGTTAGCGCCTGTTCCAACTGTCTGCTCCGACGGTTCAGGTCGTAGTCTCGTGACAGAGTTTCCTCCGTCTCTCGCATGCGTATCCCCGGATTAGGCTGGTCCTGTGGCGATTGCGGTCGGCCCGGGGCGGCTTCCTCAGAGGCCGGCTGAGACAGAATTTGAACGTCTCCTGGACGTAGAGGGCGTCGGACAGGTTGGTTGGCCATAGCAAGAGGTGCCTCGGTGGGTAATTCTCTCCCTTCTGGACTGATCGACCAAGACGGTGTCGGGTCCCAACGGGGGTCAGCCCGATGAATTCGGCGAAGGTACCGCCGATACCTCTGTAGTTCCAGCTCTTGTTCTGCCAGCTGGGCTTCACAATTCCGAAGACGCATTCCATCTCCTGGTGCCACTTGATGGATATTCTCCGCGGTAGTAGTGAGTGGTCCAGGTCGTTCGGTTCGACCGGAGTTGGTTACGCCAGAGGCCGGATTAGTCGCTCTTGGCCTTCCAGTCTGAGTCCGGCCGGTCTGGGTCGTCGTCGCTCTGGTAGCCGAAACTTTAGAGCGCTCAGCGTTGCGGCCAGTAGAACTGGCTGCGGGCCATGTAGCCACCTCCGACAGTGTCGCTACTTCCTCCTCTGGATACTCACTGAGGTAGTCGGGCTGTCCGTGGTAGGGCGCCATCTCATGGCTATGAACAGCCACCTGCCCAGGTGTAGCCCTTGGGTGGTAGGAGCTGATCTCGGCGTGAGCCACAGCATGAGCGCAAGCAGGGTCCTGCCAGTGGTTACAATCATCGGCCTGCAGAGCCTGTTCCACTCGAGCGTCCACTGGGGTGGTCAACAGTCTCGGCGTCAGGTCGCCTCTCTGGTCCATTTGATCTTCTCGCCACCAGCGTAGACGATCCTGGTACAGGTCGGCATTACTTGGCAAAAAATCGTCCCACACTGGCAAGGGTTGGTGAAACCGATTTAGCAACCATTCCCTGGGCGTCTGCGCCTGTCCTTGTTTGTCCGGGCCAAGCCACTGCTGAAGGTTAGTGGTTTTGTCCCAGTCTGACATGGTCTGGGCATCCGCGGCTACCCTGAGGTCTGAATACTGGCCAAGGGTGAGGGGCTCCTCCTGGATTGCTCTGTCGACATGATGCCAAGTTACCGCCCAATGTTCCTCTTGCGCCAGTTGTTCTCCGTCTTGTCTGTTGGTTCTCTTGAGAACAGCCGCCACCTCCTCTGTCCTGCAGGGTCTCCTGTGAAAGTTGTTCCGTCCCTGCTCCTCTCGTTCCTGTACAGGGTCCGGTGCAGTGACCTGTCCTGGCGGTCCGGAGAAATCCACCTGGCGATACCACTCAGGGGCTCGCTCCTGCCATCCGCATGGCAGTTCATCCACAGGCTCCGCCGGCATCGTTCCTGGCCGCATCCACCGCAAGTCTCGGCGCTCTCTTGGCATCCTAGGTCCGGTGAAGACAGGGTCCCCATACTCATCCACTTCATAGCATGGGGGATGGTAGGTACCAGCGTTCATGTTGATAGGAATGTTGGGTGCTCCCGAAAAATCTGCTGGTGGCACCGGCCGCGGTACATTACTGGGCGGTGGTCCAGATGATTGCTCCTCAGATGGAGCAGTAGGTTGACGCCTCGACTCCCCTCGTCTCAGTTCTTGTTTGTTATCTGACTCCCCCTCTGGACCGACGTCAGTGGAGTGACGGGAGCAGACTGATGGAGTGGTCACTCTCTCACTCTCCCTCTGCTCTGCCAGCTGAGCATATGTCTCACACATATACTCTCTCAGACGTTTTTGCTCCTCCTTGGCCCTCTGGCGAATACCCTGCATTCGTTGTTCTACCATTTGATCGACAAGATTCTGCACTTCTTGTCTCACAGCCATAGAGACTTGGTTAGCAATCATCGCGACTCGTTCTCTTTCTTCTTGCGCTCTGCACTCCTCCTGTCCTGGACACTCACATCCCATGTAGGGGGCAGCTGGTCCCTGACCTCCACCCTCCTGCTGTCTGGTAGGAGGCGACTCCTGTAGTATTTCCTTCTGTACATGAGACTGAATGGCCTGCCAAGCACTATCCTCCAGCGCCGGCTCTTCCGGTACAGTTTGATTGCCGGTGTTTGTAGAACATGTTTGTACTGAGAATGGTGTCATCCTCGCCGATTGAGGTGGTTCCGGAGGGTGGTCACTGCTGGCAGCTGAGCGTGAATGTTGCATCTCTCCCTCCTCCTCTGACTCTTCAGTAGGGTGTGCTGCCGACTTCTCTGTTGGCTGCTGTTGTTGGTGAGGGCAAGGAGACTCTTGAATCAATCCTTGTTGGGCACCCTGTTGCAAATTCGTCCAGGCTACATTTCCTTCGCGCTTGTTTTGACTGCCAGTCATTGAGCAAGAGCGATTAGCTGTGGAGAAGAACTGGTCCTTTTCCAGCTGCCGTTGTGTGGGCATCAGTCTGGCCACCGCTTGGGGTTGAGCAGCAGCCTCTGTTTGACAGAATGACGCCGCTGGTTCCCGCGTGGGGTTGGCAGGGCGTACGGAGTGAGTAGACAGTCGCACCACTGCATCTCCCTTCCTAATCGACTGTTCCTGGTTGGGTACTTGCGTGTGCACACTTTCCCCTGGCAACCAATTCCGATACGTTTTGAACACGTTGTAAACGCTGAGCTGGGGTCCAGGTGTGGGTCCTGATGTGGAATGTGCCTCACATCCTCCCTGCGCGCCTGGTGCCTCTTCTTCTCCCTTGTAAGCGTGTGCAGCTGGTTGAGGAGAATTTGGCAGTTGCATCTGTGCAGGAATGTTGAACGTTGGACCAGCATAGCCGAGGCCTGATGGCTCTTCCCACATCTCCAGCTGGAGGGCTGGGGGCGGCAGGAAAACCGGCAGAGTGTGTGGTGGTGGCTGTGGAGAGTGATTGTTGATTGGACCCAGGCACGGCAACGATCCATATGGGACTGACTGCTGTGGAGGAGCAGGTCTCCCTCCTGGTGACAATCGCTTGTAGTCAGCACATGGTAAGCGATAACTGGTCCCTGGGAGCTGTTTCGCTTTACCACAGGCTGGCTGAGTTGGCAACTGGAGCGTTGAGCGTTTTGGTGGCAACAATGGTTCCTCACTCTCTCTTCGGATACTATTGACAGGTTGCACTGTCAACTGTTCCCAACTGGCGCCTGGTTTACCCAAATGGGCAGGAGCCTCCAGGAGAGTCTGATCCTTGTAGGAGTTGGTGGTGTTACCAGCAGTAGCTTTGTTGTTTTCCACCTCACAAGTTGATGGCCCTGTTAGCTGTGTTGGTGGTGAGGCAGAAGACTGAGAGCCATCCTGAGTTTGTCCATGGAAAGCCGAGCCTGGTGGTGCTTCCTTTATCTGCTGTTGCCATGGTATGCTGGATCCCCTCTCTGCTGGCTGCTTTTCTGGCTGACTTTGTTGCTGACCCCTGCCAGTCACTAGCCCAATCATGGCATGAGACAGCAATTGGTCTGAGGTCGGTCCGCTATAAGAGCGCTGGCCATCATAGAGACGGCCGCCTCTAATGGGTTGTTGATTGATGTTCCCTCCTCCGGCGGTTGTTACCATTGGTGTTGGTCGCCTGTTGGTGACATTAGCTCGGCCACCAGTGTCGCCCATCTTGCCATGACCGACTGCGGTAGAGGCAGCCAGTTGTTCTTTCTCTTTAGGAGCAGTAGCAGTGGTTGTTGTGGTGGCAGCAACTTGTTGTCCTTCCATCGTTTCAGAAAGCGGTTGGTAGCAGGAAATTCCTGGGCCAATCGCCTTTGCTGTAGTTAGTTGTCCATTAGCCTCAAACGCAGCAATAGCATGAGGCATTTTGTAATCAGCGACCCATTTGGTAGTAGTAGTAGTCTGTGTTGGCTGCCTACCTCTGCCAGATTCCTCTACACCCAACTGGGTATAGCTATCTGGGAGGCAGCAATTTTCTTTGTAGCGTCCATTGGCAGTAGTCTGTGTTGACTGCTTCTTTCTTCTATTGAATCTGCTACGTCGACCGATAGTGTTGATGATTGTTTTCGTCCAGCGTTTAACCCACCCAGATGAGTGGGTGCTGCTGGGAGAGTCCGTAGTAGCGCGTTGTTGTTGTTGTTGTTGTTGGGGAACGTCATCTGCAGTAGTGGACACCAATCTCCAACTGGGATTAGCCATAGCGGGTGGCAGCACTCCCTCCTTTCTCACTCTATTTGTTCCATCCAATACCGCTCTCAAATGGGGCGATTCGGTGGTAAGTGACAGTTGTTGAACATTCCTTCGATCTCCTCCCTCCACTGGGACAGCTTGCAGCAGTTGTGCGTTGGTTGTCATTGTTGTACATCGCACATCGGGGGCCCCTGCGTTCTGGTGAGTGGGGCGCACAGCCGGCGGTGGTCTGGTTGTGTAGTTGTGGTGATGGATCGAATTTCCGTGTGCACTGGCGACCAGTCCACTCTCCCGAGTGGGGGTCATGCCCAGTGGCCGCGTTGTTCCATCGATGTGGTGCTGAGTTGATTTTCCATGTACACCAGAGACCGCTACACTCTCCTGAGTGGGGTCCGTACCTGGTGGCTGTGTCGTCTCGCAGCTGTAGTGGTGAGAAGATTTTCCGTGTGCACTGGTGACCAGTCCACTCTCCCGAGTGGGGGTCACACCCAGTGGCTGCGTTGTTCCATCGATGTGGTGCCGAGTTGATTTTCCCTGCACACCAGAGACCGCTACACTCTCCTGAGTGGGGTCTGTACCTGGTGGCCGTGTTTGTTGTTGCAGAGCTTTAGCATAAGTGAGCTCCCTACTAGAGGTTGCTACATCCCAACCGGCATAGGCCGTTCCTACCGACGGCCCGATACCGATACCGGTGGTGTGTGTGCCCGTATTCGACTGACTACATTGCACTCCCGCCGGTCGTTGTCTGTGTTCATACCTGTGGTCATTCTGGTGAAAATGATGCACGACCGGTGCCGCAACTTTGTCGCCCTCCTGACGCACGAATTCGTGTTGACCCCAATACATCCCAGGCGCTTCCTTGCTGTCCCAAGTGGAGGCCATGCCTGATTGTTGCGTTGTTTTGTAGCCGTGGTGATGAGCCGGTCCTCCGCGAACACCAGAGACCAGTACACTCTCCAAAGTGGGGTCTGTAACTGGTGGTTGCGTAGCCTCGTAGCCGTGGTGGTGAGTCGGTTGTCTGTGAGCACCAGAGACCAGTACACTCTCCTGAGTGGGGTCTGTAACTGGTGGTGGCGTTGTCTCATAGCCGTGGTGGTGAGTCGGTTGTCCGTGAGCACCAGAGACCCGTGCACTCTCCTGAGTGAGGTCTGTACCTGGTGGATGTGTAGATTTGTAGCCGTAGTGGTAAGCCGGCCATCCGTTAGGGTCCAACCGAGGTCGTCGGCTACCAGTGGTCACTGACATGGCTCTTCCCCTCAACCGAGCACTGGCTGAGCGCGGTCGAGGTCTGGTGGTGCAGACAGGCCTGGTGGGGTCGGGGATGTGTCCCCGAAAACCAGGTCCCGGTGGCGCCTCGTACAGCATTCCCGGCGGGAAACGCATCTGGCGCTGGTTGAATAAGTTACCAGACAGCTGTCGCGTTTGGGCAGCCGTCTGCGTCTCATCTGTAAGAACAGGCATCTCCTCTGCGCTGGCGTTGCCAGGCTCCTGTAGAAGTGCCCTCAAATGGGGCGAGTGAGTGGCCACAGGCAATGGCTGTAGATTTTGGTGCAGTGCCTGTGTGTACTTTAGCTCCTCTACAGAGGTGGTTGCATCCCGACCGGCGTAGGCCGCTCCTGCCGGTGGCCCGACACCAGTGTAGTGCGTGCTGGTGTTTGACTGACTGCGTCGTACCCCTGTCAGCCATCGTCTGTTGTCATACCTGTGGTCATTTTGATGAAAGTGATGCACGACCGACTCTGCAACCTCATCATCCTCCCGACACGTAGATTCACGCTGACCCCGACACTGTTCCGGCACTTCCTCGCTGTCCCAGACAGAGGCCGCGTCATAGTTGTACCGGTGCGTTGGTCCTCTGTAGGCACCAAAAACCTGTACACTCTCCTGAGTGGGGTCCGTGCCCGGCGGGTGTGTAGACTCGTAGTCGTAGGAGTGAGCCGGCCATCCGCGAACACCAGAGGGCTGTACACCCTCCTGGGTGGGGCCCGTGACTGGTGGTTGTGCAGACTCGTAGTCGTAGGTGTGAGCCAGCCGTCCGCGAACACCAGAGGCTGGTGGTTGTGCCGACTCATAGTCGTAGGTGTGAGCCGGCCGTCCGCGAACACCAGAGGCCTGTACACCCTCCTGAGTGGGGCCCGTAACTGGTGGTTGTGCTGACTCATAGTCGTAGGTGTGAGCCGGCCGTCCGCGAACACCAGAGGCCTGTACACCCTCCTGAGTGGGGCCCGTAACTGGTGATGGTGCCGACTCGTAGCTGTGTTGGTGCTGAGTATGTTGTCCATGTGTGCCGGCGACCTGTCCACTCTCCTGAGTGGTGGTCATGCCCGGCTGCTGCTGAGGTCCATAACCGTTCTCGCTGCTCCTCTGAATGATGAGGTGTTGCGGGTGGCATCTCCTCTTTAACTGCGGCTGATTGGAAGTAGAAGTTGGTGCCGACCCGTTGCTGCTCATTCGGGGAACGTCATCCGCCCCCGCGGACCCCAAACGAGTGCTGTTCGGCTCTGCGGTGAAAGCTGCCGCTCCTTCCGACGTACTCATAGTCGTAGTTAGTACGGCGGCCAGTTGTTGAGTAGGTAAGTTACCCATAGTCGCTCCTCCGTGCTCCTGCCGGGAACCAAGTTGGCTAGCAGCGGCAGTTGCCAAGTCGTCCCTTCGGGTCTGCGCCAGTAGTCCTCTACCGGCGCCTTGACTGGCTCGTCCTCCTCTGGCATGAAGGGCACCTCTTCCGCGCATCCTTGCCCTTGCAGGTCTGCGAAACTGCGTCCTCTAACTCTCGCACTCTATCTTCAAATAGCAAATTAGCAATCCTTCCTAATCTTGGTGTTGAACCTCCAATTCTGTCATAACCCCAACTGGCGGTGGTTCCTGGGCTTGACAGAACAACTATTGACTCCCTCAGAGGACGGCAGGTGGCAGCAGCAAGAGTGAAGAAATGATGATTTTTAGTAAAAAGATGATTTTGGAAAGTATGGAGAAAGTAGAAATAAAACGTGTTGCCGTGGTTGTAGTAGCAGGAAAACGAAATGGTGTAGGTCGACGCCCTCTCCAATGAACGTGTCAAGTGGTAGAGAGCCGAAAAGGGTAGGCCAAAAAGTAGCAATTTCGTACCAAGTGGCTACCGAAGAAAAGCGACTAGTTACCGCACTACAGGCAGACGACAGGTCGAGGCGCTCACTGCAGGAGGCTTTCCTCTTCCTCGCTAGGCGCTGGCTTGCTAGGCGGGCTCTGCTTGATCTGCGAATCCAGTTCTTCAGACAAGTCTTTATGCGCAGCCGCACACTAGACTAACAATAACCAAAAAGTATTTGAATTAGTCAAAATCGTACAGAGAGCACAATATTGATCTAGTGTGGGCCTATCACGGGCCGTCGAGTCCCTTGAAGCTCCACCCCTGACCAATCAGCTGCGCGCGATCGAGTCACGCCACCTCTTCGGGCCCGCTGTCGGCAACTGCTCAACGCTCGGCAAACCATTCTCCGATCTACTTCGTCCACTTCGTCCGCTGAGGGCTCCCTGTGCCTGCACCGTCAAGGGGAGCGGCGCCTGATTTGGAGCGGTTCTGCACACTAGATTCAATTTGCACTTGGTTGTTCTTTCCTAGACTGGCTGGGTAGGTGTTTCTATTTGGAAACAGAGATCTACTTTGATATGAGACAAGAGAAAGAAACGTTTCCAAGAGCTTCTTTGCAGGTCTAATCGAGTTTGATAGAGGCAGTAGAGCGGTGTGGTGTGATGGTAGCTACGGTAAGAGTGCGGTATCGACTTTGTGTCAGATAAATAGAGGCGTGGTTGGAGGAGAGAGCTAATGAGGCTGCGATTGGCAGTGAGCAGTGCGGGAGGTCCGGCTCTAATACTTACCTTCTCCTTCTGCCCATGTCGACGCCACTGGTCTGGCTACTCTGCTCTCTCTTCTCTCAGGCCCACTCCAGACGCAGCGGGGCCAGTTCGGAGGGCTTCGGCGAGTGGATCAGCAGAACCCTCGACTGCACCGCCAACGCCACCAACTGCATCGTCTTCGCTGCCGGATTCTTCATCTGGTCCGTTTCTACTTTATCACCTGCTACTGAGCCCGACTGGGGGAACTGAGCCAAAATTTCAGTACTGAAAGCGGTTATTTTTAGCTCAAGTAAGCTAAAAGTTTACAGCGCTTTTAGCAGCTTTTGTGTCTTTAATTGCACCTGAAATTGCTTCCCAAAATATTGGAGTGGATAGACTACTAATCGTTCTGGGTATCCTAGCCTATCGTTTTATTATTCCTAACGCTTTCTAGCGCCTTCCTGAGTCTTTTCAGACCAGAAAACACGCTGTCATAGATATAAATCGCGAAACAGGCATGAAACAGTGCGTGACAGGTTCCATCAATAAACGCTATATGCAAATTTTCTGACAGCAGCTGGCACTTTTGTTTTATCTTGCCAAATTTGAACTTTTCTGATGTTTTTTTTTTACAGTTTTGAGTCAGTGTGGCCTATTATACATCGCAAAAATCCATTTTTTAACAGAAAAATGACATAAAATAGCTATTTTTCGCATGCGGTTTTTTCCGCGATTTATGTTTTTTCCAACCCTTGGGAAAAACCGGTTTTTTTTTTCGAAAAATACGGAAAAAGCACCGGAAAAACACACCTCACATCCCTGTCCCCAACCCCCTCACTCACCCTCGGGGGAGACCTGTTTACATACATGTTTGTTCTCAATGGAAGTCTGATTTTTTTATAAAAGTGTATTCTGGAAAATGGAGCGAAAAGCAGAAAAACACAAACCAGTATTTTTATCAAGAAATTTCGTTGCCTGCGTTGGCCGTGCCGAGTAAGGGCGCGTTTTCTTTATCTACTGCATACGTACGAGTACAGCCCATGTGCGCACAGCTTGTAATCTCTGAACGCCTCTCTGTCTTTGAGCATCTGGTTGAGCATCACAATTTGAACTAAGTTTTATTATCTCACTCAACGCCGCGAAAGATAAGGCAACCGTAAGCTACGTATACTACGCCGCCGATCTTGCGCAGCGCTCAATGCTGGAGGAAAAAGTAAAGGCAAAACCTTTTTTATCGGATTCAATCAGAGGAATTGAGTTGGCTGAGGAACGAATTATTGCATTCGCATAATACACACAGTCAAAAAGTCATTTTGTACTTGGAAGGGGCTAAGCTGGCTAACAACTCTTCTTTTTATTATTTTTATCGTTTCTTCATTTCGGTCGGCGGCTGCAGTGCAGAGTAAGAGAGAGAAAGGAGTGGCTACGTAATAGGAGCAGCTAAGCTTCATTGGATTCCTAAGGTAATACGTCGCCTTCCTAAAATACCTATTCTGCTTGTTCTTTTGCATTTTTTATGTTCGCTACGTATCTTCGTCGTTTAATTTTTTTCCTTCGAAAAAACAATGGCGGAAAATAGCGCAACTATTCTTTATTTAATGGGACCAGCCCCGAGCGTATTTTATACGGTAGCTCATGTTCTGTTAATTTGAAATGGATTTGGATTCAAACCACCCTCTTTTCAGAGATTACAAGCGTAAGTAGAATACGCTTTAGTAGTAGTAATAGTATGCATCGCGGGGCAAACAGATTTTCTTCAGATTAGGCTAGTACCTAACAGGAAGACTGTACTTGACTTTGGTTGTGTGGCCAAACAAAGGCAGACAGAGGAGTGTTATGTAAATTTCAGCATACTGCTGTGTTGCACGTGCGTGCGCGCGTTGCGAGGTCTGGCGTGCAGTGGCGAGGACGAGGAGGAGAGCGAGGGCACCAGCAATCTGCCCAAGCTATCGTCGGACGAGCCGCCGCCCACCCACGTGCTCATAAGCCAGCAGGTGAACGCCGTAGTCCAGATGCGTTGCTACAGTCCGCGCAGCTGCAGACCCCCGCCTTTGACTGCTCTGCCCGAGTCCCCGCTGGAGCACAGAAAGAGAAGCACCAGCGACACTTCTGACGAAGCCCATGTACTCTTAGACACTTCACTGCCCTACTCTACTCACCACTGATACAGCTTTACTCTATACTTTTTACTTGCCATTTGATAAAGTTACTGTTGCATGCGTATACGCATATCATTACGCAAAGTACTGAAAGGAAAAGTGGTCTTTACTTGTTTATAGTCTTGCTTGCACACAACACAACACACGCACACACGCTCTCACACGCACACGCAACGCACACGCACACTGAATATCCAAAACACTCCTACAAACAATCACCCTCTTCAGTACGTTTTTGGAATGAAAGGATCGGATCGCGATGATCAGTTGTCAGATAGAATTCTCCGGTTTGATGAGGCTCAGTGCAAGCTGACTGGGTGGGCCACTTTAAAAATTACCGATTTTACTTTTTGCTGAATAAATGCTATTTTTTTCAATGGATACTGCTCAAAATCGGCAGACGTCTAAGTTAACCTTGGCACAAATTTCATTGAATTCCGTTCACGTAGTCGCGTGCTGCTAGCGTTGGACTTAGTGTGGAACTCCCTGTTCAGTATTTCCCTGGCAATACAATAGTGAGGTTTACCCGGGGGTTATTGTTTGATTGGGTGTCGCTTTTAGAACTTTGATGATTCTTTCGTTCTGATAACGGAGATGCTAAGAATGTGTTTTAAGCGGTAATTGGTGTCGGGGCCTTGCACTATCAGGCGTCGATAGTGAGTTAGAAGCAGTTTTTTATTAAAGTTGATCGATGGAGTAATTGTTTTTCAGCAACAGCAGTTGCCTCGCTCAAGTGGGCTGACGGGCCCAATCCACTAGACAGACACTGACTTAGCGGTTTGTGCTTTCTTCGCGAAATGGCCATTTCTGCTGACAAAGACCAATTTTTTATACCCACCACCTTTTGTATTCTAGCCTTTGTAGTCTTGTAAGTTCATTAATTTTTGCCGCTACTCTTGGGTTAGTAAAATGAAAACGAACAAAAAGTCAGTTGTAGATAGACAGGTATAGTACAAGTTTCGATTTATAGGTGTTCTGACAAATCTGCGAAGCAAGACTTATTTGATCTGGCTGAAAATTAGCTACTAAATCAAATTGTCTTTCAGATTAATTTTCTGTTTCTGTCTCACTGTCTGTCTTGGCATTCTATTCCGACGGCACATTCTTTACCTGATCAGCGTGTTACGAGGCACAGACACTTACGAAGAGACCCCAGCCCCTATTCAAGGTTCTTACACCAAATCAGCCACCGATCTGCTCACCCACCCAGACTGTCTGTGTCCGTTGGCCTCAGCAGAGCCCTCCATAAGTTACCAGCCAAAGATCCTGGCCTCCCCAGAACCCTCACTCACTTGCACTGCCCCCTCAGTTTGTACTTCAGCGTCCAGTTGGTGGTCGGCCACCAACTCAGCCACTTCCAGTCTGAGCAGAGCTTCGGAAGCGTCGGGCTGGTTCGCCCAAACCTTCGGCAAGCGCAAGAAATCGACCAGTAGCTCGGGCACCGACTCGACTCTCAGAGAATCCGAGCGGGCCAATTCTGAGTCCTCAGCACCAACTACAGTGGTGTCAGAGTTTCCGCCGTTTGCAGGCTCTGTGGTCAAACTGTAGCGCCGTGTAGGCACTGATGTCTGAAATAAAATGCCTGTCTAAAGTGCGAAATTAAGGCGAGGGCAAGAGCCGGCCGGGCAGAGTTTTTGGGTGTGACCAGCTGTTCCCTATTTTTAACAGGAACAGAACCTGCGAAGCGGCTCCATTTTTTTGCCATTGATTCGGCCAGTTTTAAAGCAGCATCTGCTGCCTGGTCTGGCACCGCCTACGGCTATTACTTCATTAGTTGTGGCTATAAGATGAGTGCTCCTAAGCTGTGTCTAGTCGTCTTAATTAATTGCATTTGCGTAATATGCGCTTTACCGCCCGGCAGTTCGTTCAGTGCCGAAGAGAACAGCGAAAAAGAAAAGTCGCCTGGATTTTGGGACAGAGTAGCGGCCAGTTTCACTTGTGCTTTCCATAAAAGGGACAACACTACTGCTTGCATTGTGGTTTTTACTCTGCTGTAAGTTTCTGGGCTCGTTTTTGTGTTAATTTTCTCTGCCTAGCTTTAAAAGCTGTTTTTTGTCGAGATTTAAAACTTGCTGCAACTCATCCAGTAGAATATATTACCAGTTTCAATGAAACGATTTTTTAATATTGGGAAACTCTTTGTAAAACTAAAACCTTTTGAAAATTTTATGCTTCACTTACCCAAAACAAAGTTTTCAATTATAAAATTTGCCAAAAACTATCACATTCTTTCTATTTGTGTAAATTATTTCCCATACATGTACTAGGGGGGTTGGGGGTTATCCCCTAACTGGAAAGGCCAACCACCGTCAGCACCACGACCGCCGAAAAGACACGTACTAGTAGCGGCTCCAGTACTAAAAAAGTGGCTCAAAAATCACTAATTTTTAGCTAATAATCCACTCAAAACGCCTTTGAAAAACGATTTTGGCGTTTCAACTGCTGATATTTAAGAGAAATCGGTGTTTTATAAACCCTTTTTGTTTTTCGCTTGTTCTTAGCTCTAAAACGCTATTTGGCAGCTTAAAATAGGGATTTTTAGCCTTCTTACTGAAAAAAGTGCTAAAAACGCATTTCCAGGCGTTTTGGAGTTCTTGAAATTTTTGGACCCCCGATGGAAACCTCCTCCGCCCTCCCCCAGGCCGGCCCGGACCTGTTCCAAGTATGTAATTTGCAGATTGCTCATCCTGCTCATTTGTCTAATGCTCTGTCTATTCTGCGTGTTTCGTCTCTACGACGATTTGGAATGGGCGTGTCACCGGTGTCACCACAGAAGACGACAAAAGTGCATGAAGGCCATTCCGCCAGAGTCGCCGAGAGACTCGATTTCGTCCACCGATTCAGCGCAAATGTCCGATCTGGAACTGATTTGCGAGAAACGGGAGAGTGTGGTGGTCTACCGCGAACCGAAATGGTTCGCTTCTCACGAACCCTCCCTGACTACAGTGCCCTCGGTCCTGACCAGTCCGTCCGTTTCTTCCTCTTCCACTTCCACTGTCCGCGATTCCGACCGAACTCCGTCGCCCCAACTCATTGAAGCGGCACACCACGGCTCTCCGGCTATCGTACTGGTTGAGGCCCCTGATGCCGGTGAAGCTGAACTTGAGAAACCTTCTGAATAGGCGATTTTTCTGTAGAAATACTGTAGTCTATCTGTTTTTATTTGTCGAGCGAGATTCGATCAATATTTTTTCAGTAAAACTTATTTTGAGAAGCTGAGCAATGGTTTGGTTACTTTGAACGCAAAGTTCCGCTCTGTGATTTATCGAAACAGATGCCCATAAATAATGGTCGCTTGTTCAAAGCCGATTGGCTTGTAAAACCGAGCCTGCTCTTTTAAATAAACCCGTTATTCAGGTCAGACTTAGCCTGCGGAAACTACGCAACCTAAACTTACAAAATAAAAATAAACTGACTAAACTAAAACCAAAACACCGTGCAGGTGAGGCAACTAAACCAGCTTAAAATAACAAAACAACGGAATTAACTTATTAAAACTAAATTGCTACAGTGTTGGCCATGAAAAAGACCGCTTGGCCTTTTTTCATTTTTTTCGAATAATTTCAAATGGCCGCTATTCAGACAATTTTCACCCCAATTAAAAGGTCATTGATTACAATCGCCTCAACAAAGGCAACACAATGAACACCTAAATTAGGCGATACAGTCGTGCTTTATGTTCAGAGGGGCAGCACCCTCATTTTGGCAATGCTAATTTTTCACCTTCATAGAAAGTAAAAATCTGCCAGATTTTAACTTGATGTGCAATAAAGCTGATCTCTTCAGGGTTTAAGTCATTTTGGTTAAGCTGCAAAATTTGGAAAAAATAGAAAAGAAGGATTCCTAAGATATTTATGTTCAAATTTGTTGACTGAATATCCATGTCAGTTCACACTCATTTCGGATTGGACATAACTCCAGGCTACAGAAGGCTAGTAGGCTCGGACTTGGCCAAAACAAACCGCAAAAAAAGCAAATGGTAATTAGAATGTCAAAAAATCTTTTCATTCGGCTGAAAATAGATGGAAAGGCGGTTAATATAGTCGAAAACTGTGTTCACAGAAATGGGCAAAGAAACTGAAATAAATACCAAAACCTAGATGACTGACTCAAGTAATAAACGCATAAAAAGAAATCAAACTAAAAGTTCTACCATATACTCACAATAGTATGCTACTTTACTAACTTCACTGAAGTAATAAGCATAAACAGTCACATTCATTACACAACTTTCACACTAATAACTACAATGCACTACATAGATAATCGGATGCTCTGTCAGAGGCAAAGTAAAGATGTGTATAATAAAGAGTTTTTTAATGGTGCTAAGAAGCTCAGCAAAAGCAGCAGTAGGTATTCTTGAATTCGTTTCTGACAGATGTACAAAAGAGGAGCAGAAAAACGGGATTGATGGTCGTGAAAATGTCCGGAACGTAGTTCCACACAAAGAACACAAAATAATTAAGCACAGATTTGTCAGTGTCAAGCGTGATATAATTCAGAGGATAGGTGGAAGCTAACAAAATATACAATGACGATAACAGACCACCCATGAAAGTTAGTTTGATTTCGTGATATTTGGCCCGTTCGTGGTGGTTAGCGTGACTGTTTTCCCGTTCCAGACTGGAGCTGACCTGATTACGACTTCTTATCACTGATATGACGATGGTGACATAAAGAACAATGAAAAACGGTGATAAAATGAAGCATTCCAAAATTATTGCTGATATCCAGTAAATTTTGTATAGCTAAAAAGCAAAATTTTGCATAATTTCTACAATATGTTTTGATAAATTACTTGCTGTTTTTGCTACTTTGTCTTGTCAGTATTTATCTAATCAAATAAAATTTTATCAGGATTAGAACAAATTTTCCCTAACGATGCATAATTCATCTTCACAACTAACTTACTTGTTCATTGACCAACCATGGTGTGCCAAATCGATTAAATTTGGAATATCCAATTGGAAAGAACATCGGAACTGTGATAAAAAATGGGACAAGCCACTGAAAAATGATTGCAAACTTAAGTGTAGCTCCGGACCAGATCTAAATCGGAAAACCATCAACAACTACAAACAACCGAACCACCAAAAAACTTACAATTTCATGCTGCAGAGGCATCAAAACTCCAGTAAGCCGATTAAGACTAATCAACACAACCCCCACCACTTGCACGTAATACAACCACCAACAGAATATGTTGCTCAGAGTTGCCACAAACACACTATCGATGAGAAACCATATCACACCGTATCCCAAAGCCAATCGGTAGATGAAAAAGTATGCCAAATCTCCGACGCCACAACAAATGACTAACTTGAAAAAGCTAGAACTGAAAGTTTGCTTATTTTGAATTATTACTCGTAGAACTAAGATATAGAGAATGTTTAAACTGTAAATAGGGAAATGACTCAAAATTGTTAGAGTGCACTCAGAGAGGCGATGCGAACAGTTAAAACTAGCCATGGTTTTATGTTGTTAGCTAGCAGAGATGTCTGTCAGCGAAAGTGCACGCTAACAAGCAGATGACATTTTCGGTCTCAAATTGCTTGCGTGTTCTACCCGAACAGGTGGAATTTCTGTGAAAGAAAATGCATTGTAATGGGGAAGAAGGAAAAGGTAAACAAATTTGATATACCGGGGCGTGCAAAATAGAATACCCGCGTAAGGGTGCTTTATTATACAGCTTCAAAGAGGAATGTATAATTTTTGACCGGTTTGACGCATACAAGAATTATTGCTTTCTTTTGCCGCCTGAAAATCGGTTGTGCAAGACAGTAGTATGTCACTGGGCATTTTAGTCTTTGTTACTGTTGTTCTAGCTGGGGTGCATGGAAAAATGGACATGAGAGCGTTTATAAAGGCTTTTGCGCCTTTGAATAGTGAGTGAGACTGTAAAAAACTTATACAATTGTAAACTCATGTAGTTCGCAAATGGTTCCTTTAGCTAAAGCTCAAGAGTGCTTTCGAGAATGTGTTTACCGTGAAACTCAGGCTAAGGAGGGTTGGAACTGTGAAAGATTAAAGGCCGAATGCATCTGTCATCCTGGTCTCACTGAGGGCTGGATCAGTCAAACAACCTATGCCTGCTACAAGTAGTACCTATCTACCCACTTTTATACCTACGTACTAGACTAAATATATTTTTTGCTTAGAAACGTTGGTTACATGCAGCTGTGGAGAAAGAGAAGGAATCTGGTTGAAGGCCAGAATGCATGCGGAATCGCCATCGATTCTCTGCCTCCAGTAGCCTTTGACTATTCTGCATTATTGATTTTCTATCCTACCTGTAAGTTTAGTTAAAAGGAGGATCTAAAAGTAGCCAACGGAGACGACGGGCAAGGAGGCGATTCAAAGTTCTGCAGAAGGGTTCTAAAGAAGCCAAAATGTTTCAGTTCCCGTGGGCACTGTGGCTTACCTCCGTTGATGGAGTGCAAAGTACGTCTGTCAACCTAAATTGGTAGGCAGTTGACGCCTTAACTTGCAGGCATGGCAGTTCTTATATCAGATGTCTACGCCTTGACAGCAGCCCACAATCTGGCGAAGCTTAAAGGTCTGGCCTTTGGTGGACACACTCTCCGCTCACAAACAACATCAGCAGCTACTAACATAGAATATGTTTGGCTGCACAAATCGGTGATCGACCGAGGAGGCACGGAAAACTGCGCACAGGACGAAAGTTGTATTGACCTGGCAGTGATAAAATTGAAAAACCCTATCAAGAACACCTGGCCTATTTGTATTGCGGAGGAAGGAATGCCTCAAGCGCTTTTCGATGGAACACAACTCAGAACTTTTGGATGGGGAAGCAGTAAGACATTTTCGTTCGTTTTTTGTATTTGCTGTAACAACTGTAATTCTTCCTTAAGATTGTCACTGTCATTATCTCATCATTGTTATATGTCAGTATCGTATTGTGATTATTGATAAGACACTGTGTTCTGTACTATCTCATAATTGGCGTGTTGTTGTCATGTCATCATTGTCGTTGTCATTATTATCATCACCCACGTTCTCCTAATCACAAATGTTATCAGTTCCACCTTCTGATTTAGATTAGAAATTTTACTGCTTCACCGATTTCAGCTGGTCCCAATGGCAAATCCTCAAATACACTCCGTTACATTGACTTCAAATACAACGATACAACAAAGATTTTTAAGCCACCACACACTACACTCTACTCTCAACGGACGCGCATTCAAAACTGCGGGGTAAGCCTTTTCAGCTAAACAACAAAACAATTTCAGGTAACCTAAAGTTTTCAGGGTGATTCCGGCACGGGCTGGACGCTTCAAGACAGAAAACCAGGCAAGGATGGTGTAAGGCGCTGGTATCTATTTGGAATACACACTGGCAGAAATTTGGAGAAAAAGAAACCAGGTTGCACCGAGAAGGAGAATGTTCTGATGCGGGCCATTGATATAAGAAAGCAGTACTTTAACTTCATTTGCGAAAGAGTTCCTGAAGTTTGTGCCTACACCTACTACTGGCAATTGGAACCTGGTGTAAACAACTAAACCTTTTAGTGAGTAAATTTCGATCACTTTCAAAATTCTACTACTGCAAAAAGACAAGCATTCATGCGAATACCACATACATACAGTCATGTCAATCCGGATATTCGCCTTCCGGACAAGATTAGGCCAGGTCCCAATTTCCCCCATTGTTATATGACTCGTTAATCCGGAAAGAAGGTTTGGGGTCCTAACTTCGAAATTTGTATTGTAAAGTGATTCGTTAATCCGGATTTGGCTAATTTGGACAAAATCCATGCGCTATTTTTCAATTCAGGTGTGAATTTTCAATTGAATAATGCTTTTCGTTGAGTCAGAATGTCATTATTTTTGCCTTTTTAGGAGCTATAATCAGCTGCAATAAGTTTTTGGGTTAGGTTAATTAGGAAGTACAGCTGCAGAATCTGATATGGAACTAACAAAAAGCTGTCATTTAGGCCTTTGACCCGAACAACAGTGTTTTAGCTTTGATTCGTTATTCCGGAAGTTCGCTAATCCGGACAAAATTGGCCGGTCCCAACTTGTCCGGATTAACATGACTGTACAGTTGTATTTTACTGTATGTATAACCAACCAAATACGTATCTGCACAAGTTGTTCTGTTCGCTCGCTGTTTCATCTAAAGGAAACATTTCGCACCATCATAAAAAAAATCATAGAACCTAAGGAGCTTCAAATCCCAGGCAGAACTGTGTCAGACAATCATGCTGAGCATTCCGTGTCCAGCCTCCAATTCTCCACTGTATGCATATTTAGGAATCGGTTCAGCCCGGAACCGGTACTTCTTGCCGTAGACCAATCCGGAAAAGTGGGCCACACAGGTGCATCGTCCTCAACAGAGCTCACAGTCAGTAACCACTGACAAAAATCCATACCTCTACCTTTCTTACATGGATTACAAGTGACCCAACTCTTGCGAGATGGGCTGGGTAGGATGGCCTTTCTAGTCAGACTGTCATACAAACTGAGATGATAGCTGCGGACATTCTAGAAGAGTGATGTTTTTGTGAAAGAATAGCTGAGTGTAAACGGTTTGTTTACATAGGCTCGTGCCAGCGCTACTTTAGCCACTACTGTCTGCACTCCATTGGGGAGCAGTTTACCACTCTGCAGGGGCAGCTCTCCCTCTACCGTACCTCCTGCCCCCAGGATGCTGTAGGTGTAAGTAGCTGACGAACTCAAACTGACAGAGACGCTACAATCGCAGCGCTGGTGCAAGAGACATGGGTTGCACTGTTTCACTCTGCCGTGGGTGTGAACTCCGGTAGCTTGGTTGGTCAGAAACATGTAATACTCAGAAGCATTCTCAAAGAATCTGCTGATTTTATGTAGCAAATTTGCTGAACTAGCTCACCCCGGATCGCCGCCACTTCAACGTTCGAGTCACCTCAAGAGCATTTGCTGCTGATAGTATCGCTAGAAACAAACTGCGCTGTGATAGAATCAGCAGCTTTTCGAACTTACTGCAGCTGAGAAAGCAGGCAAGCAAAGAGGTTAACCACATAGCTTCAGACAAACTGGATGTTGACCGGACTGCTGGCTATAAATGGGTTGGTTGCATTTTATACTGTCTCTTCCAACCTACACAACGTCTGCTTCAGGTAGCCAAGCAGACAACTGTCTAGCCTACAGACAGACCTGGTGGGTTGAACGAACATTCAGTGTGAACTGGTTTTTATGATAGTACCGTATATTCTGAATTAGAACCCTAATCCTTTAGATTAGCTTCTACTTGCTTGCGTCTTAGTTCAGTCAGTGATCCACCATGAGGATTTTTGTAACAAATTATAGTATCAGTTGCTACAGTGTTTGAGTACAGTACATTATTTAACGAATAACGAGTAAATAGAATGCCCAGTTTTCCAACTTTACACTTTTACCTAGCAAGCGCGCATACATAAACGGTTTGCTTTGTTCCTAGCTACGCCATTGCACATGCCTAACTTTTTCACCTTTCATTCATTTTGTCTCAAATGAGCATATTTTCTCGAACTTTCGAGAGGCGCTTCCATCAATCCTATTCATGTATTGTATGTATTTTTCTTCTGTTACCCATGATGATGTACGCAAAGTACTTTTATTGGTACCGGGTCTTTCCGTATAAACGCCCCCCCCCAAATAGTGGCCCCCTGGGCGTTTATTTGGAAACGCTTTCCAAATAAACGCCCATGGGCGTTTATTAAGATAGAACATTTTGTCCAGGAAAAGATAAAAAATATGATGAAAAATGGGTTAAAACCTCATAAATTGGGGCTAGAAGCATGAGTTTCAGTGTAGAAAGACGATATTATCAGTTGTTGTTGAAGAATCAGTGCAAAAGATCAACTCACAGACAGACCGCGCTCAGCCAGAAAGCAGTTGCCAATATCAAAAAAACGCACATGTACAGTACTTTCCAAATAGCCGCCCCTGGGCGTTTATTCAGATTAGAACAGAATATGTGAAAAGTGCCAAAACTAAATAAACGCCCATGGGCGTG
Source organism: Sabatieria punctata (assembly GCA_030248155.1). Classification (NCBI taxonomy): domain Eukaryota; kingdom Metazoa; phylum Nematoda; class Chromadorea; order Araeolaimida; family Comesomatidae; genus Sabatieria; species Sabatieria punctata. Next base: position 160,545 of record JASANB010001971.1, on the reverse strand, counting down.
TTTTCGGAAAAACCCGGTAAGTTTATATGGCATGAACGAAAGCCGTAACAGAAGTAAACTACAGAGACCAAAAAGCTTACAACACACAGGGTTCCCAGGCTGTCTCCAATCCAGGTACTAACTGTGCCCGACATTGCTTGACTTGCCAGATCAGACGGGATGGCGTATTTTCAATGTGGTGTGGTTGTAAGCGTTATTGCAGCATGCAAAACAACCTATTAAATTTGAAATTCAAGTCTGTCAATATAAACTACAGAGACCAAAAAGCTTACAACACACAGGGTTCCCAGGCTGTCTCCAATCCAGGTACTAACTGTGCCCGACATTGCTTGACTTGCCAGATCAGACGGGATGGCGTATTTACTATGTGGTGTGGTTGTAAGCGTTATTGCAGCATGCAAAACAGCCTATTAAATTTGAAATCTCCAAGTCTGTCAATATAAACTGCAGAGACCAAAAAGCTTACAACACACAGGGTTCCCAGGCTGTCTCCAATCCAGGTACTAACTGTGCCCAACATTGCTTGACTTGCCAGATCAGACGGGATGGCGTATTTTCAATGTGGTGTGGTTGTAAGCGTTATTGCAGCATGCAAAACAACCTATTAAATTTGAAATCCAAGTCTGTCAATATAAACTGTAGAGACCAAAAAGCTTACAACACACAGGGTTCCCAGGCTGTCTCCAATCCAGGTACTAACTGTGCCCAACATTGCTTGACTTGCCAGATCAGACGGGATGGCGTATTTTCAATGTGATGTGGTTGTAAGCGTTATTGCAGCATGCAAAACAACCTATTAAATTTGAAATCCAAGTCTGTCAATATAAACTGCAGAGACCAAAAAACTTACAACACACAGGGTTCCCAGGCTGTCTCCAATCCAGGTACTAACTGTGCCCGTCATTGCTTGACTTGCCAGATCAGACGGGATGGCGTATTTTCAATGTGATGTGGTTGTAAGCGTTATTGCAGCATGCAAAACAACCTATTAAATTTGAAATCCAAGTCTGTCAATATAAACTGCAGAGACCAAAAAACTTACAACACACAGGGTTCCCAGGCTGTCTCCAATTACAGGTACTAACTGTGCCCGTCATTGCTTGACTTGCCAGATCAGACGGGATGGCGTATTTTCAATGTGGTGTGGTTGTAAGCGGTATTGCAGCATGCAAAACAGTCTATTAAATTTCAAGTTTCCCTTAACCTGTCTGGGGGGTGGGGATGAGGGGGTTTTGCCTTTGCAGCAGGGATAACCCCCAAACCCCCTAGTACAGGTATGCTTTTAACCACCCATCATCCGGTGGTGCGGTAACCCCTCTGGATTAGAAAATTTACCACCCCTCAGCCAAAATGCCTCCCATGTCTGCTTCTGCTCTCCTATTTCAAGCAATTTACAAGGAATTTACTAGGCTCTAACATATTCATCCATTATCCCTATCTTTCCCTGATTGGCTTGGGACATGAAGTGTACCAGGATATATTAAAGCCAAGGTTAGGCTGGATTCGGCAAATAGAAAACTGAATGTGTTTGTTAGGGATAAAGTTAGAGAAAATTGTTGCCTGTGCTTCTTGTCCTGCTGTTGCTTGTTCAGCTCATTGAAACAGAGATACAATGTACAGTTTTGTTTGATTCTGAACCGTACCGGAGTTTTCCACAGCTCTGGGATACGCGTATTTGGTCGTTTTTTGTTGATTATTTTTGTTATTGTTTTGGTGTCGAATAGCAAACAGGAAAATGTCCAAATGGCACTTTTCACGATCTTCTGAGTTGTCCATGAAAAACTGTTTTTTTTACTGTTCCAGAGAAATAAACTTGGTGTCAGCTGTTTTTTACTTTTCCGCACAAAAAATATCGATGCAAAATATCGCGATATCGATATCGATGTTAGAAAAAGGGTCGTGCATGGCTGAGTTGTGTGTATCTGTAGAGAGTGAGGGCACACGCGTTTTGTGTGTTGAGTATGTTGTATGGTGTGCTCGTGGACGGCTAAGTTAAGTGTTCCAATACTTTTAAAGACATCGGATTTCTGGAATACTGATGTGAAATCCGTTTGGGTACGGTACCTGTAATTTTATTAGTCTACCGTACCCAAACATTTTAAAAGACATGGATTTCTTCTGTTGGAAATCCATGCCCAATACAATAAAAACATATTCATAATAGTATCTCACTGATAAGTCACCTGATCAGCCAGTTCATGTTGATCTGCCTGCCGAGGCCAGCTTGTGTCATCTGCAGCATCACAGTCAATTCCTTCCGGTCACTTTGTCTACCCACAGCCAGTTCATGTTTATCTGTCTGCCGAGGCCAACTTGTGTCATTTGCAGCATCATAGCCAATTCCTTCCGGTCACTTTGTCTACCCACAGCCAGTTCATGTTGATCTGTCTGCCGAGGCCAACTTGTGTCATCTGCAGCATCACAGTCAATTCCTTCTGGTCGCTTTGTCTACCCACAGCCAGTTCTTGTTGATCTGCCTGCCGAGGCCAACTTGTGTCATGTGCAGCATCACAGCCAATTCCTTCACGTCACTTTGTCTACCCACAGCCAGTTCATGTTGATCTGTCTGCCAAGGCCAACTTGTGTCATCTGCAGCATCACAGTCAATTCCTTCTGGTCCCTTTGTCTACCCACAGCCAGTTCTTGTTGATCTGCCTGCCGAGGCCAACTTGTGTATGTGCAGCATCACAGTCAATTCCTTCTGGTCCCTTTGTCTACCCACAGCCAGTTCTTGTTGATCTGCCTGCCGAGGCCAACTTGTGTCATGTGCAGCATCACAGTCAATTCCTTCTGGTCGCTTTGTCTACCCACAGCCAGTTCATGTTGATCTGCCTGCCGAGGCCAGCTTGTGTCATCTGCAGCATCACAGTCAATTCCTTCTGGTCACTTTGTCTACCCACAGCCAGTTCATGTTGATCTGTCTGCCGAGGCCAACTTGTGTCATTTGCAGCATCACAGCCAATTCCTTCCGGTCACTTTGTCTACCCACAGCCAGTTCATGTTGATCTGTCTGCCGAGGCCAACTTGTGTCATTTGCAGCATCACAGTCAATTCCTTCCGGTCACTTTGTCTACCCACAGCCAGTTCATGTTGATCTGTCTGCCGAGGCCAACTTGTGTCATTTGCAGCATCACAGTCAATTCCGTCCGGTCGCTTTGTCTACCCACAGCCAGTTCTTGTTGATCTGCCTGCCGAGGCCAACTTGTGTCATCTGCAGCATCACAGTCAATTTCGTCCGGTCGCTTTGTCTACCCACAGCCAGTTCTTGTTGATCTGCCTGCCGAGGCCAACTTGTGTCATCTGCAGCATCACAGCCAATTCCGTCCAGTCGCTTTGTCTACCCACATCCAGTTCTTGTTGATCTGCCTGCTGAGGCCAACTTGTGTCATCTGCAGCATCACAGCCAATTCCGTCCAGTCGCTTTGTCTACCCACAGCCAGTTCTTGTTGATCTGCCTGCCAAGGCCAACTTGTGTCATCTGCAGCATCACAGCCAATTCCGTCCAGTCGCTTTGTCTACCCACATCCAGTTCTTGTTGATCTGCCTGCCAAGGCCAACTTGTGTCATCTGCAGCATCACAGCCAATTCCGTCCAGTCGCTTTGTCTACCCACAGCCAGTTCTTGTTGATCTGCCTGCCAAGGCCAACTTGTGTCATCTGCAGCATCACAGCCAATTCCGTCCAGTCGCTTTGTCTACCCACATCCAGTTCTTGTTGATCTGCCTGCCAAGGCCAACTTGTGTCATCTGCAGCATCACAGCCAATTCCGTCCGGTTGCTTTGTCTACCCACATCCAGTTCTTGTTGATCTGCCTGCCAAGGCCAACTTGTGTCATCTGCAGCATCACAGCCAATTCCGTCCAGTCGCTTTGTTTACCCACATCCAGTTCTTGTTGATCTGCCTGCCAAGGCCAACTTGTGTCATCTGCAGCATCACAGCCAATTCCGCCCGGTCGCTTTGTCTACCCACAGCCAGTTCTTGTTGATCTGCCTGCCGAGGCCAACTTGTGTGATTTGCAGCATCACAGCCAATTCCGTCCGGTCGCTTTGTCTACCCACAGCCAGTTCTTGTTGATCTGGCGACCTCTCCGTCTGTCTCGTGCCCCTTCAGCGTTCAAGTTGAACCCACCGTTTCTGCAGTTCACACACTTCTTCAGGCTCACGCACACAACACAACACACCAGAAAGTGATCAGCAGAGGAAGTTTGCAATTTATGTATCGTTCGTAATGCATGGCATTCTTGTAATTTAAGCAACCACTTCTCCATAACATGGCAAACATACGCTACACACATGTGTACAACAGACGCTAACGGCAATTCTCAAATCTGGCATTATAAAAACAGCATACAGTACTAATGAGCGCCAGAGGGCCACGCGGCCCCTACACCAGACAAAAACGGAATAATAAGCAGGTCAAGATCTTGACTGACTCACATTTCTAGCCCTCTAGAAGCTAGATTTTGCCGTCAAGAGATAGACTAGATATAGGCTAGATCTAGGCGAGATCTTGACATCAAGAAAGCGGCTATTTGGACGACGGCCCTTAGGGGAGGGGTCCCAAGAAACGACGCAAGGAGATTTTGGGGGAGGGGGTCCGAAAAATCGGGATTTTGGGACGACGTCGTTTATAGCCACCCCTTAGAACCTATTATGCAGGGTGTGCCAAAAAAACAACCCAGCAGAGTTTTTGCTGTGGCAACCGGAAACTCAACCGATTTGAATGAATCCTTTTTTAAATGAAAGACAAATAAAATCTTGAAAGATTGATGTACCGTTTATTTAGATAGCCTCCTTAGTTCTTGAGATATTTGTCCTCAAAGTCAAAACAGAGATTTTGGCAATGAACAAGAGTGATAAAGAACAACCCAGCAGATCTTTTGCTTTTGCAACCATGAATCTGAACCGATTTGAATAAATCCTTTTTTAAATGAAAGATAAATAAATTCTTGAAAGATTGATGAAATTTTCATTAATGTACTCTGCTTAGTTCCTGAGATATTGGCTCTCAAAATGAAAACAGTGATCTTGGCGTGAACAAGAGGGATTTATTTATTATTCTGCCCTTCGTAATAAAACGGATTCCTGCTACTGCTAAGGGCTCTTGGAGGCTTTACTGGTGACACAGAAACTCGGTTTACTTCAACACTGAAGTATCATTAGCCCTAGCAGTAGGAATCTGCTTTATTATGAAATGCAACGGAATCGCTCTTGTTCTTTTCCAAAATCTGTTTCGACTTAGAAGGCAAATATCTCAAGAACTAAACTGTGAATCTCAATAACAATTGCACCAATCTTTGAAGAATTTATCATCAATCTTTCATTCAAAAAAGGATTCATTCAAATCGGTTCAGATTCATGGTTGCAAAAGCAAAAGATCTGCTGGGTTGGTTTTTTTTGGCACACCCTGTACAACGTAAACGTGCATTTCTTAACTTATGTAGCTATTTTTAGCTTGAGTTCTCTCTGCAATTATGTTTTTGTCGACGCTTTGAAAAAAAACCGGTTTTTCTGAAGGTTTTTCTGAAAAAAGGAAAAAACAAAACACACCTCAGATCCTTGCTAACACTTAAGATGCATTTTACGAGAAAGTCAGCTTGTGCCGAAGAGACGGGGCAAGCAGGGTCATCTCACGGATCTGGCTGATATTAATATCTGTTAAAATAGAGCTCAATCGAAGACAAACGGTGCATACCCGGCCACCAGTAACCCTCTGGAATCGAAACTACAGCCTCTCAAAGTCCTCAGCCCCCATCGGAACTATTTATTATATAGAATACCAGGAATCGGTAGATATTCCCAAAAATACCCGTTTTCCTATGTGGGTTCGGCACACCCAATCAACAGTAATTGTAATTGTAAGGCATTGCCGGTGGTATGTGCGTTTCAGAAACTTTATTCCGCTAAAGCATCAGGTGTTTTGGCCTAAGCAAACGTCCAAGTCTACAAAGAAATGGAGAAGTATCGGTGTCCAGCCTCTATACCACCATATATAGGAAGCTCGTGACGAATCGGCTTGGCTTTGAAACTGTACCTTTTCCCGAAGGTCAAGTCCTTCAACGTAACTATGCATGGAACACATTCTGAAACGTTTGAATTTTGATAAACAACGGATACGGTATTGAATGCAAGAGAAAACTGCAAACCCTTGCAGAGTTGCGGGCAAGTGACACTTTGTTTCGGGTCGGGAAGACGTTGGTTGGTAACCGAGTCTCGCAGCTCGATTCTGTATGTTGCCACTCCCTGCAAACACTTCCATTGTAGCCTTCGATATGCATGCACTTCTTCAAGAACATTTTCAAATCCTACAGGACAACACGTTCTATGTTCTATACAAAAGTGTCTATCAATCAGCTGCACTACTATTAGCAGAACCGTCTGTGTTTTGCTTCAGACAGAAGTAGAGGGCTACCACTGCAGCAGGCTCAGTTTCTCTTTTTCCAAACTAGCTTGATGAGAGGGCTTCTAATCAAGGCTTGGTATGAGGTTGATAGTGCTTGCAGCCAGTACCTGGCGTTTGGGCAGAGTGAAATAGGTTTTGTCGATGGTTTGTCGGCCTGATGGCAGCAGTTGACCTTTCTGCATAGCAGGAAAATGCATATTAAGGCCATTTTGAAATTGGAGTGTGATGGGAGCCCCGGCTCCATCCACAGTATAGTTGAAAACTTGCGAGGAATCCAACATTAAAGCGAGCTCGCAATCGCAGGTTTTCTTGTCAGCGCAGGCGTCACACTGACCTACGCGACTGACCGTTGCTTCCCCGGTCTCTGCGTTCACCACTTTAACCACATACTCGTTGCCATTCTAAATGAAACCGAACAACATTGCTGAAAGCTAAACTGGCAAGCACAGGAATTGGTTGAAAAGATCGTATTTAGTACCAAAGATTTGTAAGAGTCTGTCTGACATGATCAACCATTGGGCCACTACTGACCCAGTCAGACCCCAAAAAGGAAAGTTTGGCGTAGAACGCTGACAGTTGGCCAAAGTGAGAACGTGAGAAACAGAGGTAATAGATATTCCCACCCAAACTTGGTGGCATTTTTAAAGAAAAGTGTACTTTTGCTAGATTCCCAGAACGCCACCATCTCAAGGTTCTAGAGGTGGTTGTACTGTAAACCTGCGAGTTTCCAAGAAGAACCAAAACTGAAAACAAGTACAGACAGATTACCATGACCAAAATTTTCAAGGCGGATTCATACTTCTGCCATCCGAGTGACGCTGGCACTCAGCACGCCGCTCTGCCGTGCCAGTAAATCTAACTGGCGCGGTAGAGCGGCGTGCTTGAGTGCTAGTGCTATTGGGGTGGCAAACCAAACGTTATACGTAAATCCGCCTTTATACTTAACCTGCAGTGGCGAGTGGCACTGGCAGCAATGACATTTTACTTAGTCAACCTGCTTTCAGAGAATCTTGATTAGAATGGCGCATTTTTCAAATATATTCAGTCTTGTCTAGCTCAACCTACTCCCATCTGTGCTCTGTCTAGACAACTGTAACCAATCTCTGCGACCAATCAAAAAACCTTGGGCACAAGGCTTGCTTCTCCGGACTGAATCGGAGACCGACGGCTTGCATTGGCACTTGCTTGCACTTTGGGATCTTTTGTCTTAACGGACCAATCACATGTGCAAGACCCAAAACCGCAAGGCCCGAATCGAAACGCAAGCAATATTGCATGTTGCATTCAATAATATAACACGTTTTACATTATTGCGCAGCGGAACTATACATTACAGTCCGTATTTACTCAAAAATTTCAGGCAAGTCCGGGTTCAGGTATCTCAAAATTTAATTTCAGGTTCAGGTTCAGGTAGATTTTGCAAAAGAACCCAGGTAGCCAAATCTGGGTACACAAAATCAGAAACATAAAGAGCGCGTCGCGTTGTATTGCTCTGCCTCCACACCGGAGTGTTCCACTTATAAGGTCTTCTACTGTATAATCTTATTTCGCCGCAAAAAAACGGATTTTTGGGAGTTGGGTGGTTATTCCAAAAATCCAAGTCTAAAAGTGAGTATAGCGTTTTGGAGGGGCTCCACGTCAGTTGAAAGAATGCCTGGAAGTGGAGCACCGTGTACTTCGCATTAAAATCTTGAATAATGGTTAGGCACACCGAACCGTGGCTTGCGCGAAACATTTAGTCTAGCATACACCTATGTACACTTTAACGGCTTACTTCTGCTCTATAAGCATATACCGTTGCCTCTTTGCTCCTAACTAAAGTGAAACATTGAGTCATTATTCGCATGCAACAGCAAAAGTTTGGTGGTAGAGAGTAATTTATCCGAACAGTACAGTAATTAGATGCTCGTATTGAGCATTGGCATTTTCAAAACAGCAAGATTAGCAGTTAAAATAACAAACTCAGATACATAATGTCTCAAATATCTTTGGCAAATGTAGAGAAGAAAGCTTGAGTAGAGAGATCAAGGTAGGTAAAGTCACAGATGGGGTGTCTCGTCTAATGCTGGACAGGAAAGCTTTTATTGCACAAAATGTCCGGCCTCCTTCGTCGCCTTCCCTTCCAATTCCTTCGCAGTAACTCCTCAGACTGCATCACTTTCTTTGGTGAGGCTTCCTTCCACTCAAAACAGAAGTCCTAGCTCCATCTCGAAGTCGTCTCCAGGATTCATTTTTGACAAGGTTTTCAGTAGGCAAATCACAGCTTTTCAGTATTCAACGTTCTAGGAATCACAAGTTAAAGTTGGGCTACAGTTTTATATAGCCACGCCGGGCCGAGTTTGACAAATTTTCGTTCAGATGCCCACGTCAGTTTACTACAACACATCATTGGCAGAAGTTGGTCTGACACGATGTCGAAATCGATTTATTAGTAAAAACCGGATTCAGTGTATGTTTGTTTGTAATGTATCTAGAAAATATGAGTCACTTATGGTGCAACATTGATTTGTTGTTGCAGCTTTTTGCGACAGAACTGTGCCACCGAATAACATACACCTTCGTGGAATTAGGTAGGTATTTTTGGAGCTAGTCGTATTTTTGTTGCACTGTTAAGAATTTTGTGACAGAATAAGTTTTAAGTAAATGCGGTAACTGGTTTTTTCTGCATTCACTGCTTCATTTTCAGTGGCCACATGAAGCCCTCAGAACAACAATCGTCCCAAGGGCACAAGAATTCTGCCCACAGGGGCCGTCCATAAAGTACGACGTTCAAAAATTCAAAATTTTGGGCCCCACCCCTCTCCCGACGTTTTTCGACGTTTTCAGAACAACCCCCTAAAAAACTGCAACGTTTTTGGCTGATACCCCCCTCCCCCCGACTAAACTTGGTACAGTGTGCGACATTTGAAAATCTTCAATAAAATCCACATGACACTGCAGAAGCTGTGAAAAATAATCTTTTAGACAGTGAACTACCATTTTAGCGGTTGGAAACTTGAACTGGGTTGAGTTTTCCTTGTAATATAGTTGCGGACAAAAGCTTCCTAGGCACCCAAAAAACGTCGACGTTTTTGACACCAACCCCCCACCCCCTGCGACGTTTTCCGACGTTCAACCGACCACCCCACCCCTCTCTCTGAACGTCGTAGTTTATGGACGGCCCCACAGATGAATTTGTATTTCCAATGGAAAGAATACAAAAATAAAAAACATAATACTGTACGTCTGCAGTGTATTTCTTTGCTGGCAGGCATGTATTGTGGATGCAACAAATTTACAATCTATAAACGTATGATTGACTGGAGGAGGTAGTTTTGTCGATCTTCGTAGTCGTTCCGTCAAAACGAGGAGATTAGGTTTAGAGATAGATTACTCCCAGTGGAGATACTACAAAGTATACATGCCGTGTGCCGTACAAGCAATAATTTGTATACTGCCAATCATTCATTTCTATCGCAACGTTTTTCGAAAAGTGTGCAAAAGTGTGCCGATGTGAAAACAAGAATTGACTAGCTTTTCATTTCAGTATACGTGCTCTCAGAATATCCAGCCTTGCTTTATAGCTATGACATAGATTAGATCCGCATCCTCTAAAACTATTCAGAGCGCTTGTTCGGGGATTAGTCAACTAATTGAAGCTTGACAGGAAAGAAGCCATAGTATATGAGCTTCATTAGAATGTGTGATCTGTTAACCAGGAAGCTGCTGTCACCTCAACTTACTAAGCCAAAAATCATTTCTTTCTCTTTCTGAAAATCTTGCTCTTTTCGTGAACCTTTACAGTGCGAGGACAATTACAAAGAATACAAACCACCAATAGTTTATCCTATGATACCTTCTTAGGTTCTTAGGACAAAGATGTTTGCGTAATATTTTTATACAAAACAATCCTAAAACATTACACGACCCCCAGAAACTTCCAACTTAATCTCACAATATAATGTACTACGTATAGCTGACAACTCCTAAAAATTCCTTACTGGCTTTCCTTTTGAAAGATTGTGATTGTTTAGTGTGCGTGTTTTGTGTATCGAGTTGCTGTGCGGTTGTGCGTGTGTATGTTTTGCGTTTTTGCATCGACTAGTCATAAACATTCTGTTTCATTGGTGCCGAGACCCGGGAAACTTTCTACAAGCTACACAAATGGTGGTCATTCCAATCCTATTCATACTGTTTGTTCTCACTTTGCCAACTTACATTCTTTTTCTGTACATCTTGATTCGATACCGAAAAACGGAACAGATCGGCTCACCGTTCTTCATGTTGTGCATCTTCACTGGGCTCGCAGACCTGTTACAACTGATCAATTCGTGGTTTCTGTTGAAGTTTCCATTGATGGGTTGGTTGTGGATGGATAGACTGGTTAGAGCATTTCCCGATCCGGTAGCGCAGGTCTTTTCCGAACTATCACATCAAACCACTCTCACACAACAAATCGGAATGGTTGCAATGGCTTTGAATCGATTAACTGCAATCTGCTACCAACATCTCCATAAGCTGGTACGTACGTTTCTTTCGATGGAAATACTTCAGACTACCGAAAACAATTAAACTTTTTGGTAAGTTGTCCTTAATTTTTTGTATCCAAGTAAAACAATGAGAAAGAGCAGACTGCATAAAGATTTTGAAAATACAGTATAGATCAAAAAAATGTCCCATCGCTTTTTGGGCCTTCACTCAAACGTTTCGTTCTCAGTCACTTCTTTACCGATTTGGCTCAAATTTTCAGCAAAACTTAACAACATGGTTGGCTAAATATTCTGAAAGTTTAGTGCCAAAATTCCGACTCATACCGGTTTTATGACCCAAAAACTAGGAATGAGGGTGGTCCACTCAAATTTTTTTTTCGGTAATACAAGGAGTACAGGCCTGAAACTTGCAGCAATGATTGTTGTTACCATTGGGCGTAACATACTAAGCGGGCAGCCCTGTAGCTCAAAGGGCACTAAAATTGGGGAATTTCAAAAACATGAGTGAAAGTCCCATAGTTAAGAAATCCGCACCTTCTAGAATCAAAGCACTGAATTTGTTGTTAATCAACACAGATTGTAGCAGGAAGTTCGACAAATAAATGAACCTGATACTTATACTCTGTTCCACACCATAGAAATCATCCCTGCAGCGTATTTGAAAATCGAAAATCATTAGAATCGTCATTTTGCCGGTTTTACGAAGAAAAGTCATATTCAGTCATATTTTTGAAATTCCCCAATTTTAGTGCCCTTTGAGCTACAGGGCTTCCCGCTTAGTATGTTATGCCCAAGGCAACAACAATCATTGCTGCAAGTTTCAGGCCTGTACTCCTTGTATTACCGAAAAAAAATAAATTTGCGTGGACCACCCTCATTCCTAGTGTTTGGGTCATAAAACCAGTATGAGTCGGAATTTTGGCACTAAACTTTCAGAATATTTAGCCAACCATGTTGTTAATTTTTGCTGAAAGTTTTAGCCAAATCGGTAAAGAAATGACTGAGAACGAAACGTTTCAGTGAAGGCCGAAAAAGCGATGGGACATTTTTTTTATCTACTTGTATACTGTATCATACATATTTCAGGTTTGGACAACCAAAGTGTTGGTCATAGTTGGACTTCTGCAACTGTTACTGCCACTACCATTGACCATTTTCAGTGCCATTTTTACAGAGGCAGCCTATCAGGTTGAGAACGTGACACATCTGGGCCCTCCATTCTACAGGAATGCCGATGCGAAGGTATGATTAAGCTTTGTTCCTCCACGTAATTAGTTTGAGACGCCTGCATACTTTGTTCCTTTATACCATTTACAGACCGTTGTCTATGGAACTATTACAGCAGTGATTTTGTTGAGCAACCTGTTGATGCTGACCATCTACTTAAAGGTGTTCAATGAACTTCATACGCACAACAATCAAGTGGGAGATAAACTGGGCAATCAGCATACAACCACGGCTGACAGAAAATTTGCTTTGTTCGGTGTTTCTCTGTTGGTTATCAACTCTGCTTACTTGGTGTTTTGTGTGCAAATGATACTCGTACCTGTACCCACTATGTTTGTAGCGTCTTTGTACATGTTGGGCACTGATTTGGTAGCCTGTTGTAACCCTTGGTTTATGCTTCTCTTCTCTAAAGCTGTTAGGCAACATTTTTGGGCTGTTCTTAGATGTAGCCCTGAACTATGAAGCAACCGTATCTGCGTATGTGGTAGGGAACAATAATGCGTTTTAGAGGTAAAAGCTGTCTGACCTGAGGACATTGCGTGTGCGTAATTTACTGACTGAAATGCAACCTCGAGCTAATTTGCTCATTAGCACACTTGATTCCATTAGTTGAAGTACGTACATTTGACTGTACAAACAGTTTGACACAATTAGTATTCAAATATCCAGTTCATTCGTTATCTAAATACAACCATTTTCTGAGCAAGCAAGGTTTATTTTCTGCAGTTTACAAATGGTGGTCATTCCAATACTATTGTTACTATTTATTCTTACTTTGCCAACTTACATTATCCTTCTGTACGTTCTGAATCGATACCGAAAAACTGAACATATTGGCTCACCATTCTTCACATTGTGCATCTTCACTGGGCTCGCAGACCTACTACAACTGATCAATTCGTGGTTTCTGTTGAAGTTTCCATTGATTGGTTGGTTGTGGATGGATAGGCTGGTTAGAACATTCCCGGACCTGATAGCCCAAGTGTTTTGCGAACTCTCACACCAGACCACTCTCGCACAACAAATCGGAATGGTTGCAATGGCTTTGAATCGGCTCACTGCAATCTGCTACCAACATCTGCACGATTTAGTACGATTTTCGGATAGAATTTTGTATTTAACTGCACATCCTTATGTTTCACTATGCAAACTCTTGTAAGTGATTTTGTATGCAAAACACTGAAAACACAGTAAATAGAATAGAACCGATCAACAATTACTTTAAACACTCTTATGGTGTATTTCAGGTTTGGAGGGGCAAAACACTGATCACAGTTGGACTCTTGCAACTGTTACTCCCACTACCACTGACCATTTTCAGTACCATTTATACAGGGGCCACCTATGGAATTGAGAACACAACACAGCTGCAACCTCCGTTCTACAGAAATGCAAGTGCCAAGGTATAATGTCTTTTATTTTTTCGCATCATGTAAATAAATTTCTTCAGAATGTCGTGTATGGAACAATTGTAGCAGTGATCCTCATGAGTAATCTGGTGATGTTGGTGATCTACACAATGGTATTCAATAAGATTCGCAAACACAATAGTCAAGTTGGGGAACGGTTGGGTAGCCAGTATACTACCAGAAGCGATCGGAAACTGGCTTTGTTCGGTGTTTGTTTGTTGGTTATCAACTCTGTATATTTGGTGTTTTGTGTACAAATGATCCTCACTTCTGTACCCACTATGTTTGTAGCATCACTGTACATGCTGAGCACTGATTTGGTTGCCTGCTGTAACCCATGGTTTATTTTGCTTTTTTCTGAAGTTGTTAGACAACATTTTGTGACTGTATTTCAATGTAGTCGTGAAGTGTGAAGAAGCATGATATCTACATATGCATTAATGCTTTCAGTTCAGAGAGAAATTTCCTGGTTTGAGGACATTGCGTGTGCGTCATTTACTGACTGAAATGCAACCTCAGGCTAATTTGTTCATTAAACAGACTTAATTCCATTAGTTGATGTACATTTGCCAGTTCAAATAGTTTGACGAAATCATCATTCAAATATCCTGTTCATTTGTTATCTCCTATAACGCATTTTCCGTGCAATCAAGGTTTATTTTCGGCACTAAAATGGTGGTCATTCCAATACTATTGTTACTGTTTATTCTTACTTTGCCAACTTACATTCTCCTTCTGTACATTCTGATTCGATACCGAAAAACTGAACAGATCGGCTCACCGTTCTTTACGTTGTGCATCTTCACTGGGCTCGCAGACCTGTTGCAACTGATCAATTCTTTGTTTCTGTTGAAGTTTCCATTGATTGGATGGTTGTGGATGGATAGGCTGGTTAGAGCATTCCCGGACCCGGTAGCTCAAGTATTTTGCGAACTCTCACACCAAACCACTCTTGCACAACAAATCGGAATGGTTGCAATGGCTTTGAATCGACTCACTGCAATCTGCTACCAACATTTGCACGATTTGGTGCGATTCTCTAGGTTTAAATTTAGGTTGAACTACACATTTTTGTGTTTTACTGTCCAAACTGCTAATAATCAATCAAATATTAATGAGAGCACCGTTTACAGTTGCAACTTGTGGCTTCAGAATCTAAATTTGAAGGAGGCTTACGATTTTTTTCAATGTCTACATTTTTTGAATTTTCAATGGATTATGCTTTCTGTTGAGCCAGAATGTGAGGAGCTGTATAAGGTTTGAAAAAAACAAAAAGCTGCAGTTTAATAGTTTTAACCTAAAACAGTGTTTTAGTTTGATTCGTTAATCAAGAAATTCTCTAATCTAGAGAAAATTACAGTTTGTCCCAACTTGTCCTGATTCTACTGATTTTAGCATTTTCCATTGAGATAAATAGAATCAACAACAACTAAAATTGATCAACAACTACTCTAAATGCTCTGATTGTGTATTTCAGGTTTGGAGAGCCAAAACACTGATCACAGTTGGACTCCTACAGCTGTTACTCCCACTACCACTGACCATTTTCAGTGCCATTTCTACAGGGGCCACCTATGGGATTGAGAACACAACACAGCTGGAACCTCCGTTCTACAGGAATGCAGTTGCCAAGGTAAAAACTTTTTTTTAGATTTTTCGGATTGTATAAATTTTGTTCAGACTGTCGTGTATGGGACTATCGGAGTGGTGATCCTGTTGAGCAACCTGGTGATGTCAGTGATCTACACAATGGTGTTCTACCAGATTCGTAAACATAACAGTCGGGTTGGGGAAAAGTTGGGCAGGCAGCACACTACCAGAACGGATCGGAAACTGGCTTTGTTTGGTGTTTGCCTTTTGTTCATCAACTCTGCTTACTTGGTGTTTTGTATGCGAATGATTCTCACCACTGCACCAACTACGTTTGAGTCGTCGTTGTACATGCTTGGCACTGATTTGGTGGCCTGCTGTAACCCTTGGTTTATGCTTTTCTTTTCTGAAGCTGTTAGACAACATTTTCTCGCTGTTGTTCAATGCAGTCGCGAAGTATGAACATAGAGAAGAATAATGGTTTTTGGCAAGAGAAGATTGCGTGTGCCTCACTTTACTGACTGAAACGCAACCTCAGGCTGGTTTGTTCATTAGTGTGCATTTAGATTAATGATTATCCAAGCAGTTTGACAGCTCAATAGAATGATTGTGCAACTTCTGTTTATTCCATTTGTTATCTCATTACCAGTCTACATACAAAAGTATTATATAAGTATGTATTTATTTATCTACATACAAAATTTATATGTATTTTGATAAAATACAGAAAGTCAGATGACTTTTTCACGCCGTTCTTTACACTCTACATCATGAGTGGAGTGGCTGACTTGCTACAGTCGATCAAATCTTGGTTCCTCCTCAAGTTTCCACTTGTGGGGTGGTTCGGTTCGCTTTGGTCAGCTTGTGAGGAAGTGTCCAGATCACGCAGCCAAAGCGTTTGCACAACTGGCTCAGCAAGCAACTCTCGCACAACAAATTGGAATGGTTTGCACGGCTTTCAACCGACTGACAGCTACATATTTGCTACCAGCATCTACATGAAACTGTAAGCAAGCACACACTGACGCATGAATGAATCGTATCATACCGTAGTCATTACAAATAGTACAACTTGCAACTTGTCAAAAATCGAGTTTTAATTTCTGCAAAAATTCGTTTGTTGTTTTCCTTCATCTATCTTCTATCATGCCAGAGTATTATGTATCGGACCGATTGAGACAAAAATAATGCTATTAGAGATAAAAGCTTCCTGGCCAGAGAACATAGCATGTGCGTCATTTGACTAACCTCAGGCTTGTTTGTGTTAGTCCCTCTTCTTAGAGCCTGTGAAGCAGAATGATTATGATTGTTCAACTATTGTCCATTCCGTTTATCGTCTCCTTACCAGTCTACATACTGTTTCTATATATTCTAGTAAAATACAGAAAATCAGATGACTTTTGTTCACCGTTTTTTACACTCTGCATCATGAGTGGAGTGGCTGACTTGCTTCAGCTGCTTAATTCCTGGTTTTTGCTTAAGTGTCCCCTAGCTGAGTGGTTGAGCATAGATCGACTGGCTAGACAGTTTCCCAACCTAACAGCTCAATTGTTCGTGCATCTATCTCAACAAACCTGTCTCGCACAACAAATCGGAATGGTTTCAATTAGCTTCAACCGATTTACAGCAATTTGCTATCACCACCTGCATGAAACAGTAAGCAAAGAGATGGTTGGCTGTATATCTCAGAATAGTATAAAGAATGAGCGGATTTTTTGGGAAATTGAGAAACGACAAATTCTTTGCTATCTTTAAATTTTAACAAGAGAAATAAAAAAGCTCAGTCAGAAGAAGCCTGCCTGATCTTTTAGATCTGGACACGAAAAACGCTCGTGATCATCGGGTTCGTTCAGTTTGTGCTGCCTTTTCCCCCAACTCTTCTAAGCACAATTTACGGAGAAGCTACATACACGGTTGAGAACAGATCTGTGCCGTTAAGACCGCCGAGCTATGAAAACACGGACATTAAGGTAATATTCAGACATGGGCAAAGGGGGGCTGAAGGGGGTTGGCCCCCTCAGGCTCTGACCTACCCCCTCAGCCGGCCTCTACCCCCTCAGGAATTTTTTGGAAGAATTTTGTATAGAAAATTATGATAAAAATATGCCTGGATTAGGTGTAAATGAGCTCAGAATAGCTTATTTTAATGAAAAATAAGCCAAAAACCTTGATTTTAGCTAAAAATCTGACTTTTTGGCTTACCACCCCTCAGCCCCTCCTCAGGCGCTCCTACCCCCCTTAGCCCCCCTATGGAATTGAAAATTCTACCCCCTCAGCCGAAATGCTAGCCCATGTCTGGTAATATTGCTATTATAATTCTATTACATTTTGTGTTTTCTATACTGAAGTTCATAAGACGAGTTCAACTATAGGATCTGATATTTACAAGCCGCCTAGCCGTGGTGTCGTTGTGCAACGTGATGATGGTGTTGATCTACATAAAAGTGTTCAATCACATCCGACAGCACAACAGTCAGGTAGCGGACACCTTGGGTAACCGACACATCACCCACACCGACCGGAAATTGGCGGTTTTTGGGGTGTGCTTGCTGTTCATCAACACTGTGTATTTGTGGTTTTGCGTTCAGATGATCGTCAGCCCTGTAACCACAGTCTCTGTGGCCTCAATGTATATGTTGAGTACCGACCTTTTGGCTTATTGTAATCCCTGGTTTATGCTCTTCTTCTCCAAACATGTTAGGAGACATTTCTGGTTTCTTCTAACTTGTCGACAGCCGTACTAGAGGCCGTCCATAAACTTCGACGTTCAGCAAGGCGGGGTTGGGGTTGGTATCAAAAACGTCGACGTTTTTCGTTTTTAGGGCCTAAGAATATTTTCTCCGCAGCTTTATAATACAAGGAAAACTCAACCCAGTTCAAGTTTCCAACTTCCAAAATGGTAGTTGACGGTAAAAAAGTTTCTATTTCATAGCTTCTACAGTACTATGTAAACTTTATTGTGCATTTTTCAATGTCGGACACAGTACCAAGTTTAGTCGGGCGCGGGCAGGTATCAGCCAAAAACGTCGTACCCTAGTTTTTTTTTTTGGGGGGGGGGGTGCTGAAAACGTCGAAAAACGTCGGGAGGGGGTGGTGGTGCACAATTTTGAATTTTTGAACGTCGTAGTTTATGGACGGCCCCTTAGAGGTCAGACTCAAAGTTTTTTCATACTGTACCGATTATCAGAATGAACTGTCTTATTATTACTTTTCTTGCCAATTTTTAGAGTGCACACCAAATCATATATTGTTTGCAATACATTTTTCTTTCAAAATAGAGCGCAAGCGCGGGAAATCTATCTCCAACTTTACATTTTACTCTGTTCTATGCGATAGATTTTTGGGTTAAATGTACAGGTTTGACGACTCAGCCATGTAATGTTGAAAGCGAGATTTATTGTATCTTTTTTCGTACGAATGTTCTGATTAATGCTAACCGGTCCTGTGAAGTAGCTGTTTAGGGTGTTGTATGTAAAAGTTGTTATCAAAAGCAGAGTTCTTCTAGATAGATAGATACCGTCGGTTTGTCAGTGCGGCTGTTTGTTTGTGATCGCTGTCGTTGTCTGTTCACAGAAAGCGTCGAATATGCTCGATTGAAGAAAAAATGAAAACACGCTCACTCAATGTTTAAATAAAACGGTGTCAGTACCCCACCCTTCTAAGAATGTTTTGGCCTGGGATCAAATTCTCGGGTACGCAGAGGTCAGCTAGTTATGAGCGCACGTTAAAATAAAAGGTCAACTGTAATGAACACAATCAAACTTAAAATCTAGTCTAGATGTTCTGTGAGGAGGTTGACAGTGTTAAATGTTCTGTTCTCAAACCGTGGAGCGCAGATTCTATATTATCGAATTCATTAATGACCCTTTACCCCTTACAGTAAACTTGTTTCTGAAAGGTTCGCATAGCAAAATCTGTATCTAAGCCTAATACAGAACCAAAACCAAAGCCCAAAAATAAACATAAACCTAAGCCTGAAACAGAGGCTTAAAATTGCAATTATTGTGGATAACTGAGTCAGATTATGTAAGGGGGAAGTGGTCAGTCAAACACTGTTAAATTTTTTTTAAACGTAATGGTCGTAATATTGAATCGGCGCAAAAGTAATTGAAATCGGCGCAAATTTATCAGTCGTAGCGTGAATGTCTAAGATACAATAGCCAGCGCGCAATTTAATTTTAAGGCGTTCGTTTTCTAAGTCGTTGCATAAAGGATTGTCTCAGGGCCACTTCTGATTCGCACTATGCACTGCATTCAAAAAGTCGACCTAATGACACTTTAGCTATAAGTTTCGATGCCCACGTTCAGGGTATCGTACTTCCTGCATTTTGCAGTTCCGATGTCCAGTTCGTTTGAATATAAGTTTTATAATAATAAAAATAATAATAAGAGTGGGATATAGACAGAGAATAAGTTCACGGCTATGTTAGCTCTATTCATTTCCGTCCTAGAGGAACAGCTTTTTAACATTCGCTCTTTTTGCTGTTGACTCAATAGATGACCTAGCTAGAAAGCTTCTTTTTTCTATTTCTTTCATAGTGATGATCGTCGTTTAAAAAGGGCCACCGTCCTGGGGTTTCGATCCCACTTTCTAACTTTGCTTATTCTGTAGGGTGATGGTCAACCGATCCGGCCTTCGGCACGTATGTACCTCTATGCGTATGAGATTTATATCAAGTTTTCTAGGTGTGGTTCCAGGGGGAAATCGGCCGATAATCGATGAAGTAAGGCGATATGACGAGAGCCGCGTAATCTGAGGTAGCATGCAGTAATTGGTTGTGGATGTGCTGGTCTGTTAGTGCGTAAAACAATAATCTGAGTTGTTTGTTAAAAGTCAAAAGCAGTTGTTTGATACCGCATTTCGTCATATTTGTTAAAGATTTACAGTTTTTTAATTTTTGGGGAGCCGAACAGTGGCGTATCCAGGGGGTGTAGGGTGTGTACACCCCCCTTTGCGGTGGAGGTAGGAAGAAAAAGTCTGTCAAAAATATAAGAAACTAATGAATTATGTACTAAAACTGTCTATTTTGTGCTCAGAATGCCTTCTAAATGCGTTTTTGAAGGCCAAATTTTCAAAATTTTCTCGATCTGGTCGGGCAGAAGCCCAACCAGGCCATTATAAACTACTAAAACTTGTAATTTCTGTTAATTTTAAGCTCGGAATGCGTTTTAAACGCGTTTTTGAAGGCTAATTTTGCTAAATTTTCTTACCCTGGTTGGGCAGCGGCCCAACCAGGCACTTTCAGAATTTTACACCCCCTTACACGCCACTGGAGCCGAAGCTCCTTTGCAACCGTACACCGTTTCCGTGAGATCGAAGGCTCCGACCCGAGGCCACGTTCGTAGCCGATAACATTTACTCGGTAAAACGGCGCTACTGATTAACAATTTTTGTGCGCACGTTTCACAGGATTTGTTCGGAGACCAAAAACACGTATCTGAGGTAAAGCTGAATATAGCATGCAGTAATTTAGATGTTGACATGTAAAATATGTATCAAGAGATCGTCAACAGAAATCTGATACCACATTCGGTCGTCTCTGTTCAAAAATTGCAATTCGAGTAATAATCTCCCCCAGCAAAACTTTTCCCGCCATAGCACTGATAGCAACTATTTGCGCGTTGCGCCAATTAAATATTACCGTAACGCCATTTTTTGAATGAATTTGATTGAATTCAGCAAAAATTTAGTACATAGTATAGTAGTAGACAGTAGTTACGGCGTTTGCGGTGAGGAGGGGAGTAGCATTATTTTATCGTGGTGAATTATTAACTTTCATTCATTAACTAACTGGTAGCTATGTTGTAGGTTCGTTAATTTAACAGCAATCATCAGGTAAAATGGTCAGTTTCAGAATGATGTTGTTGTCGATTATTATTAGTTAAGAGAGCAGAATCTGTGATAATGTCGTCGCTGTCACCGGCATGGAAGAACCCTCGCGAGCGAATGCGTCGTTTCGTGGCGCGCAGGAACCACCGTCGGAAGCTGGAACTGGACTCCGTGCCTGCTTCCAAACCGCATCCCCTCCACGAAAGCGCCAGTCAGCCCTGCTTCCCCACCAATTCCCACTTGCAGTCTCTCTCCAAGACTCCAAGGAACCCGTTTCGGTCTCGCACCGGTTCCAAGAAACGCAAGATCGACCTGGCACCGGAGGACACCCAATTTCCGGACTCCAATCCTCTGCTTGGAGCTCTGGAAAACCAAGACTCCTCCTGTCGTGAGAGCCACTGTCCTGCCAATTGTCTGCAGACGGACTTTTCGTCGCTGATCTTACAGACAGATAAAGAAAATCAGCCGGTCTCTTCTACGCCGAGAGCTAAAGGTCGAGCTAGTCCGGATGAAGAGTCGGTTGCGTACGAGAATTCGGACAGTTGTGTGCCGGTCGACCTGAGACTGTGTTCCAGTGTCAGGATAGAGGCCGACGCACCGTTTCCGTGGCTGGAGGGCAGAGAGAGCGGTGGCGGAGCTGTGGTGGCTAGTGCCGCTGACAGAACTTCTGCTGTGCGCTTGGGCTCAAATGGAGCTGCTCTTTCTTCACAGGTACTGCACACACTCCTTTTTTGGTTTCTATACTGAGTAAGTGCAGTTAGTGTATTCTATAGTCGGTCTTCTGCATATTCCTAGACATAGGCAATTGGAGGTTGGCCCCATATTGAGCTAGAAGTAGCTACCTGTGGTCGGTCTCTGTCTCGGGAATTTTTTGCAGAAAACGAGAAGCAGTATTCGTTCATTAGCTTCAGAACCGTTGAAACATGCATGTATTCATGCATGTAACAGGTCATCGCCGAAGGGGGAGGGGGGTTGGTAGGGGTCTGGCCTTGGCCGGGGGTTTGAGCCCAGATTTTGGGAGGGGTTGGCACTAAAATTTTCCGGCTAAAAATCGTCAAAAATCAGCTGAAAAGTGAAGACTAAATTGGCTGAAATACAGCTAAAAAGTGCTGTTTCACAGGCGATTTTGGTAATTTTCGTGTCTGTAATTGCAAAAATTTACTCAAAAAATTTCTTGCCAGAAAAATCGGAGGGGGTTCCTATCCGGGGGTGTGGCCTAAGTCGGGTGGGGGTAGACCCCCTGTTACATGTATGCATGTATTGTCAAGTTTCAGGTTTGTTAAAATTGACCAATAGACTGACTCGCACTGATTATAGGTGGGTTTGGGGTTACCCTTGCTAGAAAGGCCCACCCTGGACAGTTTAGGAATCCCAACTTAACAATTCAAGTATTATTAGTAGCGGCTCCAGTGCTAACAAATTGGTTACATTAGTTTTTGGCCTAAGATGCTTTTTGGTTATGGAATTTTTGGTTTCCAGTGCTTTAAGATATTTACGCCAAAAAACACCGCCTGGCCTTCTGTCAGTTTTCCGAATATATTGAAATCGCTACCATTCCGTCAATTTTCAACCGAATAAAGACCTCCGATCCGATCCGATACAGTAGGGGCCTGTCCGGCCCTACGATCAGACCAACACGTCCATTTCATGACCCCACATCATCTCATCTTCATTTCGGATGCTATCACCAACCCAAGGCTCAACGTGTATTTTTGGACGCCTTTTTCTCATTCTAACCTTTTTATTAATTAAAACGTGCTAAAACAAGTTTCCAGGCCTTTGGAAGGTTTTTCCGATATTTTGGACCTCTCCCTGACGAACCCCCTACCGAACCCGCTTCCTACTCCCGTTGAGAATACATATTTTGACGCCAAATAGTAGAAATATTTCTGGGTTATTTGTACTCTGCTTTCTAAGACCCGTTACAGTCATGCTTCGCTAGCCTTATACAGTTTCGAAAATAAGTTTGGCGGCATTGAGCACTATGTATAGAGAGAGAGTTTCAGTGGGAGAGCAAGGTGAGTGTGGAGGGACAGCTGCTGAGTCATTGTGTCTACTGGACAGCGCCCAGTCTTCCCTGGATGCAGACCTTTCCCAGGTTTGAGCGCCAGCAACGACTCTTGGCCGCTCGCGACCAACCGGCGCCCAGTCTGGCCACTCTCGGCGCTCAGATAGAACACCTCCTCTACCACGACTGGTACCTTTATTTGCTATTTAGTCATATACTGTTTTTTTGCAATGGCTTGAGAGTTTAGCGTAGTGAGAAGAGCTGAACTGTTAGTTTCAGGCAGTGCAGTTTCGAGCAGTTGTATCAGTCGCTTCGGTTCGGCGCCTGTCCCATGTTCTACATGTGCTGTCCCTCCCTCACTGTCTTGTTCATTCGGACCGGGTCGGAGACTGACTCTGTCAAGGCTCTCCTCACTCCCACCACTTCCGGACTTAGACAGGCTCTCAAAGACGAAGGTACTCTTAGACGCCTGACTCTACTCTTTTCTTCTCTTGCCAACACCCATCGGCTAACATTTTGGCTAAGCTCTGTTCAATTTTATTGTAATCCTGCGCGGCACAGAGGGCCCTCGTAGCGGCTGTTGAGGGAGAAAAGTCTTTGGCCAAATTAAAAAATTGGCTTATTTTACATTAAAGTAAGCTATTTATTCTTAACTCATTAGACATAAGCTTTACGTTTATCATAATTTTGTAACCCCCTCAGTCTTCCTTTGTCCATATCTGTTGTCATCACACTTGGAAAGAATTATTTGACGGCCAAAAATTCCGTTTTATTTAATTAAAAATTGTTGAAAACAGTCTAAAAAGGTGTCCAGCGTATGTGCTCACAACAACTACTCCGCTTTTGCTCCTTAGAACATTTAACAAACAGTTCGAAAACTCCTAAACAGGCGTAGCCACTCCTACAGCCAGACAGGGGACTAGGGGTTGACCGACCCTCATGCTCTGACCTACCACCTCCCCTTCAACAATTTTTTGGAAAAATTTTGTATAGAAAATTATGATAAACGTTATGTCTAGATTCAGGTCAGGTGTAAGTGAGCTCGGAATAGTTATTTTAACCTATTTTAGCGAAAACTAAGCCAAAAAACCTTAATTTTAGTCAAATTCTTACTTTTAGCTAAACCATCCCCTCAACCCCCGAAACCGCCGCTACCCCCTCCTCAGCTGCCCCAAGCTTTAAAAATTTAGCACCCGGTCAGCCGAAATACTAGCCCAAGTCTGTCTACTGCAACATAATTTAATCGAAAATTGCCTGACAGAGTCCATACATGGGCTGGGGCGTAAACTCACCGGACAATGCCTCACCATCTCAGTTGCTATCTATCAGTACCTGGCTGTCATACCCCGAAAGGAAAAATCGTTCGCTTTTAAGGCAAAATTTGGACTTTTTCGGGACCCCTGTAACGACTTCCAATCCAAATCCCTCTTTCAGGTCCGTGTATGTTACAGACAAGGGATAGATGAATCTATCTGTAGGATTTGTTAAATAGTGGCTGCTTGACTATCAGTAGGCTGACCTAATTTAGTGGTCGCCCATTTTTATACATGGGCCGGAAAAATACGGAGGAGGTATGGAGACCTCGGGGGGGGGGTCCCGAAAAATGGGCCAAAAAACGCCTATTTTGCCTTGATTAAGCGAAAATTTTCTCCCTCCGGAAGGGGGGTATGGCCGGCCGAGGGGAGTATTGGCCGGCGAGGGGGAGGGGTATGCCCCTCACCCCTGGCCCATGTATGCCCATTTTACTGCGCGGAAAGTGGACCTAATTGGTCTCACCCCTAAACATTACAGAACCTGTGCTGTGCGTCGTATAAATAGTAGACTTTCGGGTAGCGGTTTGCGCAGTGACAAATAATGATGGGTTCAATTTGTTCTCATGAACAGAGTGAAACAGAATGAGAACCGGTTATCGTAGTAGTATGGAGGAAAAGCTGTTTAGACATAGAATTTGAGCTACCCCTGCGGGCAGGCAGTAGAAGGACGTCTCGCGGCAGTAGTCAAGACAGTTGTTCGTCGTCCTGGCAGCCAGAAGACATAACGCAGAGCCAGCCGCCCTTTCTCACCGACTCCCCTCTGCCAGCTCCCGGTGCTCTGCAACAGCCCAAACCGGTCAACAGTGATATTAGGTACTAATTAGTTCTTGTACCAAAGTCTTCTAGAAAAGTCCACCATGGTTTTGTTGCAGCGGTGAGGAGGAAGGTCTGGATGTGTCGGATGAGATGGCCAGAAATCTGGAGTTCTTCCAGGACATCGACATGTCGCCTGCGATGCGCGATAAACTAAAACGCAGGTAAACTTTCATTCTGCCTAAATCTGAAGATTGTATTTGGGAGAAAACCTCTCACTATTTTGGGAGTTTGCTCAAGTTTTCTATCCAAATAAACTGGTAGACTCTCTCATACCGCATTTTTGATTGGTAGAAACGTGTTCTTTCTTGTACAGTCTGGTTTGCAATTCTTTAATTGAGACCTGTGAAGAATAGAAAAAATCGGTGCTGACAAGAAAAAATCGAAATGGTCGATCGATGATTAGGTGTAGGAGGACGTTTTTGCGTTAATCAACCAGGGTTCATACGGGTCAGGGAATTTAAAAAGGTCAGGGAAAATTATAGGGATTTTTCAATCTCGTCCTGGTTCAGCAGCGGCCCAACCAGGCCTCGTCAAACTCTGAAACTGTAAATTCTTGTTAATTACAAACCAAGACTACTTTTAAATGCGTTTTTGAAAGCTCATTTTTTAAAAATTTTTAAGTTTTCGTCCTGGCTGGGTAGCGGCCCAACCAGACCTCGTCAAATTAATTCCTGCTAATTTCATGCTCAGACAGAACACCTCTCTAAAAATGCGGTTTTGAATAATAAATTCACGGCTTGCTTTTAGATAACTATTGGGCATGCTAATGCTTATGTAAATATCTGCAGATGCAAAGAAATCACAAAATTTTAGGTGCTTGAAAACATTTACTATGCTTTATGAGTTTGTTTGTAGAAAGTCAGAGGATTTGGAAAACCCTGATCCGTATGAAATGAACCCTGTCAACTAAAAGTTGGTAGAACTTCCTATAGTGTCCGCTTTTCTAAGTAGGACACCAGTAATTAATTTCTCTTTTCTTATCTAAAATAATAACTGTGCCATTAATTCTAATGATACACATGTACCAGTACGGCACCCAGGGCTGTGGAGGTGGTACACACTCTTTCCGAATCTAAAGGCTTTCTTAAGGCTAATTTTTCAAAAATTTCTCGCCCTGTTTGGGCAGTGGCCCAACCAGGCCTCTGTAAAATTTTAATCGCTGTGTAAAAATCCAGTGTAAACCACTGGAATGTACTTGGTCGCTGAAATGCAATATTTAGCCCGCCTACGCAAGTATTGGGGTTTCAGGTATTATTTGCACTGTAGTAAAAAAATCTCAAATTTGTTTGAAGTAGATATTCCAGTTTAGTTGTTGACGTGAAAACTGTTCTTCTTAACCACTTTGCCAAGCAGAACTGCAAGCGCACTTCGCGAACCCATAAACAATCAAGTAGGCTGAAGTAGAGATTACAGAAATATCCAAGCTGTTAGTACAAAGTTGATGACTAGAAAAGTCACCATCAGTCCAGCGTCAAATCTTTCAAAGTAAATGTTGATGGCAGCAGTTTGATCCTCTGAATTCAGCTTTTCTTTAATCGACTGTATTTCTCGTCTACAGTTCTCCACTTTCTTCAGAACGCTGCTCTCATTGTCGATTGATTTTTCTTTCTCACCGGCTTCCTGACACAGTGACAGCGCATGATTATTGTTTGAATTTGGCCGCTCACTCTTAACTACACATCTTCTGTGGAAGAGCATCAGAATGACAGCAGCCACGGTGGCAACCGAGCATAGGACGAACTCGGCCATTATGTACATGCCCAGTAAGGGCAAGCCCATAGGTGTGCGAGGCACAGACTCAGCCACGATTTGCATCATCAGGGCCATTGCCAGCAAAGTGGTGAGCCCAAGGGTGACTTTTTCTGACCTCTCTCCGCCTGAGCTGGTAGGTGAAAACAGTCCTGATATGCATAGCGTGGTCACGACCAGGCTAGGGATGAGTAATACATAGATGTGGTATATTGGCTTACGCTTGAAAGTCAGATAAAAGTGCATCTCATCATACAGCTGTGCATCTTCTGGGTACTCTGACGATTTGCCTAAGTTGTACAGTCGCTTATGCGCTTCCCTGGCTGTGAATTTTTCCACTTTCCACTCTGGGCTGTCAGCTGACAGGATGCGTTTCAGCGATTCGTTGTTGAATCCTTCCGGAACTGTCAGTTTCTGGTGTTTTGAGTAGTAGTTGAATGGCCCATAATGAAGCTCACAAATCTGTCTGTCAAATGGAAACATTGACACATCAAGCGCACACCGTACACTCAGTACATTGGGTTGCCACCAAATCACAGTGCCTTTATGCCAGACCATTGCGTTTTTTGCATCGTACTCCGTCGCTATTGTTGGTCTGGCTACTGCATTGTATAAATACACATCTGGAAGCCAAATGCTGCTTATTGGTAGAGCAACTTGTTCGATATGGCTGTGATTTTCTGGTTCCCATTTTAGATAATCATCTGTCCACTCCAGCCCACGCCATTCGATTAGGTCCACCACTTCATGATCTTCATCTACCTTTAACAAATCCTCAAATTGTAAGATTGCTATTCATGCTGTAGCATACCTTCATCAGCTTGTAAATAAATGGGTTCAGTTGAACTAGAACAGGTTCTGAACTATTTTTTCTTGGTCGCGCCAATGGATTGTAGTTCTTCAGAAGCCCTTTGATTAGTTCTGCTTCAGTAGAATAGGATTTTGCACATAATTCAAGCAGAATCAGGCTAATGTATACAAATTGAGTCACCATTGTTGTGTCACAGGGATATGATGTTAGTTTGTCGAGTGGTACAGTGCTTGAAAAGAGGTTGAGTTAGAGTAAGGTGAAAGCAGATGAATGCCCATGTAGGGTAGAGACATAAAAGAAGATGAACTGAAGTTTATTTCTTCGAATTAGTTCTAAACTAATTTGCTTTGTTCACGGTTTTGCAGCTGAGCCGTCTAGGGACGCTTCTAGCTCCCTTGGTGGAACCAAAACACTGAGAGTAATTAGATGAACATCGAGAAACAGCAGGTGCCGACTAGATCAAAATTGTCAACTGGATCCAGCTTGGAACACACTCAATATCAACAGATACGACAAGATTCCTAGCCGCCTGCATGCCAGGTGGATCATTATAATGAATTATGAGTTTGGTTGCATAGAAACTGAAGTGAACCTCATTGTGAAATTGATCGCTGACACAGATTAATCCCATTAATGCCGACTAATAGTCGAACACACGGCGATTGATTCAGAGAGCTCAACCGCTATTATAACACTCATAAACGACGTCGTTCCAGAGGGAGTGTGTGGATGAAAACGACCCCAGATTAAAACTATGGACCCACGTACATAGAACGGGTTAAGACAAAACAGTGTTGCTTTTCTCGGAATTTAAGGCCTTTTCTGTCATCTTTTGCTTGTTTTTAGCTCTTAAATGCTATTTTGACAGCTTAAAATAGTGGCTTTTAGAGCTGACTGGCGTGAATAAAACGTGTTAAAAACGCATTTCCTTTCGTTTTGGAACTTTTTTAAATTTTGTGCCCTTTATGAGCGTGCGTAACCCATGTGGACCCCCTCCTGGCGGAATCCTTCCTACCCCCAGACCGGCTCAGACCTGTTACATGTACGATCAGTACCCCCATATCTGCATCTGGCACTGGATTGGATGTTTTTGCGCTATATGGCCGAGATATAATTCACATGCTCATGTCTGGTTGCGCCCTACTTGTGCTAAATGCAATTGGATGAATGCGGAAAAATAGTTTAGAAGGTATAGTTTAGACTCGTCATGCACCTCACACATTGTTGCACTCATTGTTGCATTGTTACACTCATTGTTACAAAAATTGAAACATAGCTTCCCAGAACATCCAGAGTGTGAGCCCACCATTTATGAGCAGAAAGACGATCATTAGAATGAAATCGATTTTATCAAAAAATATGTTCCGTTGCTGTTGCTCGTCCAGTTGGCTTTCATTTTCCTTTATCTCTTCTCTTGTCATTCTCATTTCCTCTATGCAGTCTTCTAACTTCATCAGCAGTGGTCTGAGCTCCCAACTGTAGTTTTCTGTGAACACTGAAGATCTCGCTGTTTCATATCCATTTTCTGCAACTTGCTTATTTGTCATAGCTTGAATACACTTCTTTGCTTCTTTCCACTTCCACCCCTTCTCCTTTGCCGTTATGTTGGGCCTGAATTTCTTAAGCAAAGCATATTTGTGTGCATACATAACCAGCACAGCGGCAATTGTGGCTACTGAACAAAGACAGAATTCAGTCATGATGTACATTCCTAAAAGAGGAAGTCCTTTGGGTGTTCGTGGCACTGAATCGGCCACAATTTGCATCATTAGAGCCATAGCCAACAGAGTAGTCAGTCCAAGAGTGACTTTCTCTGATCGGTCACCACCTGACGTAGCTGGCGAGAACAGTCCCAGAATAGATAAGGTGCTGACCACGATGCTTGGAAAGAACAGCACATAGATGTGGTAGATAGGTTTTCGCTTGAACAGAATGAAGAAACGAAGTTCGTCATAGCGCTGTATCAGTATTGGGTCAACTGTCAACTGCAAATCGTAAGCGGCGCTATAGGTTTCAGCCCTGACCACTTTAGCTGTGAAGTTCAGTATAGACCAGGGGGGATGGCAACTGATCCAAATCTCGAAATATGACCCAGACCACGTTTTGTGGCTGCTCTTTAATCGGCTGCCGTTCACGCATTTCAAAAGCTATCGCGATGCGGTTTAGTGCATTATTTAGCCGAGACAATGGGCTATCTGGCACTGTGCAGAACTTTGTTTTAGCCCACTTTGACACCGAATTTGAACGTTTTTCGACAAGGAAAGAGAATCGAAATTTTGGGTCGTTCGAAGAATGGCCATAAGTTTTGCACCATTATAGCTAGGCAGCCTCTGATCCCACAAGTAAAAAGATCTCGCCAAGTAGAATAGAAAAAAGTGGTAAATTGGTTGACTGCAACACAAGAAATGGGGCGCCAAACATGACACGCGCTTTTGCTCAAAAGTTTTGTCATGCTGATGTTTCTAAGCGCATAGCAAGTAAATCACTTGTTCAAATAGGATCTGGTGATCTCAAAAATAGCGCGCACGTCTCAGACTGACGTTTTATAACCATGTTATCGATTGAAATTCTGCAGACCTTCTTTTAATCCTTCCGGTACATTACGTTTGCTGACACTTTTTGGTCCCATAAGTGGTCGAAAATCGAAATTTGGAGCACTATTTCTGGTGCAGCATGACCTGACGAATCGATTGGTGTGCTCAACTTCAGTCAACGATGACGTTTTACTCGCATAGTGCAAATTTCTAACTTTGTCCATTGATTTTTAACCTAATAGGGTTTTCTTTCAGTATAGCCTTTACTTCTGGTTGGAAGAAAATGTTCGAAAACTGGGCTTGGCCACGCTGAAACCCACTTTTTGTCACCCGAGAAGGTCCCTGAAGCCAAACTTGGACCTCAGCCCCTTCTGCCTAGCTATACTGGTGAAAAGCTTATGGCCATTTTTCTAATGGCCAAAAATTTCGTCTCTCTTTCCTTGACGAAAAACGTTCAAATTTGGACCCAAAATTTTGGCTACAACAAAGTTCTACCCAGCGCCAAATAGCCCATTGTCTCGGCTAAATAATGCACCAAACCGCTTCACGATAGCTTTTGAAAATGCGTGAATGGCAGCCGATTAAAGAGTCCTGGGTCCTATTTCGAGATTTGGCTCAGTTGCCACCCCCTGGTATAAACCATTCAGCATTCTCCCCGGAGATTATGTAATTCGTTGAATTCTTCTCAAATTGCGGTGGCAGGCATAGTTGCTGCTGGCTGGAATGATAGCTGAATGTTCCATAACTAAGCATGCAGACCTGCTCATCAAATGGAAAAAGAGAGACATCAAGTTCACATCTTACGCTGACCACATTTGGTTCATACCAGACCACAGTGCCATTGTACCAAACCAGCGCATTTTTGACATCCATGTCTTGCACAATTTCTGGACGGTCCACTACTTCATACAAGTAAATGTCTGGACGCCATATGCGATCAATGGGTAGTACAATCTGTTCAAGCTTTCCGAAGTGGCTGGGCTCCCACACCAGGAACTCGTCGGTCCATTGCAATGTACGCCATTCAATCAGATCGACCACTTCACGGCCTTCATCTACCTGCAACCACAATAGAACACTGGCTGATCAATCGATAAAAACTAATCCAAACCAGTCTGTGTTCATGAAGATGAAAGATTTTCAGCTCATTTGAATAAACAATATATTTTTGCAATGAACAGAATATTTACTTACTACAGTCAGGCACTTAACACCATACATACGGTATGGTGCCGGTACCTACCATAAGCATAAGTGACTGACTTAACTACCTATCTTTCCTGTGCAGCTCTCAATTACTGCTTGTTATTTGCACAGGAAAGATAGGTAGTTAAGTCAGTCACTTATGCTTATGGTAGGTACCGGTACCATACTTTATGTATGGTGTTAAGTGCCTGACTGTAGTAAGTAAATATTCTGTTTATTGCAAAAATATATTGTTTAATCAAATGAGCTGAAAATCTTTCATCTTCATGAAGACAGACTGTTTTGGATTAGTTTTTATCGATTGATCAGCCAGTGTTCTATTCAGCCAGAGGCAAACTGAAAACATTTGACCAACCTCCATCAGTTTGTAAATGAACGGACTCAGTTGGATGACCATTGGCTCGGAACTGTTTCGTTTCGGCCGCACAATGTTTGTGTAGTTGTTCAGAAGAGTCGCAACCAACCTGCTTTCATCGTTACATGATACCTTACTTAAACACAGAAAACCATAAATGAGTAAAGTAAGTCTTAAACGAGCAGCCATTACCACTCACTGACAAGTTCAAATACGATAAACACTCCTAGTAGTGAGCTCCTAGTCTCGTTGTGTAAAGTGAACTACTAATTCTTGATTTACCTGTTCTCTTCAAACACTCACTTGCTCTGATACACGTCCTGTCATATGTGATTTTTCAAGGTTAACTTGTGAAACAAACATCTTACTACAGATCCTTTTGGCTTGGGAATCTAGTAGTTTCCTGTTTCAGCAAATCACACAACGAACGCTACTCATCCGGTTCAGTGTCAGGTTTATGGGCAGACGACCCGTCCAAGTGCACAGCAGTGGTGAGTGGAGTGCTGAACGTGCACTCACTCTACAATCTGCTGCACAACGATCGCAAGCTCTCTCAGGCAATGACCGGGCCCCAGGCCGGACTTCCGCCCACTCTCGTCTCGCCCACGCCATTCCAAGGCGGAACTCTCAAATGTCTGCAGGTAGACTTCTTGCTTGCGCTATTCACAGTTTACTGACGCAGCTGCAAACATCCAGTTGACTAATTTATTTACTGCTCGCCAACGCTTATTAAACAAAGATAGGCTAGCCGACCAAATTGCCGCATAAGCTATCCATTAAGCTGATAGATGGTTGCTGAGCTTATCTCAGCCAGCGTCAGTGGTTGCAACCATCAATCCGCGCTTTTTTAGCTCCATTGCCGCGCTGTCAAGGGAGTTGCTGGTGCTAAAAGCTACAGAATGGAAATTTCTGGTGGTCCTGTACTTCCCAGTGCCATATATGGCATTTATGGTGTACTCAGGAATGAAATACAGAGATTCAGAGCTAATTGCTCAGGCAAAGATGTCTATGCTGGCTTAAATTCGGCTTTGACTAGGCTAAAAATTGCTCAGAATGACGAAAGCTCAGGGGTGCAGGTAGACGCAGGGTTCTGTGAGTTGCTCAAAAGTTCGAATAGGTTTTCCGACGCAACTAATGTCTTGTTTGAACAAGACACTTTTAACTGGTGACCAGGCAATGAAATCTGTTGAACTGTGAGTTTTGTTAGGTTTGATGCTTGTTGTTTGTTCTAAAGTAGTATAAGTAATGTATATATACCTGTTGTTATTACGTTATGGTTGCACTGGTACCAGGTTTTAGAAACAGTTTAGTCTAAAAGGATGGTCTTTGTAACTATTCGTCCATTTAAGATAACAAAAATATAACTTTCAGCACTTTAATTAATATTTAGAATGTTGAGACTGCTTTCTATTCTAAAGCTCTCTCTCTCTTGACAAAGTTACTAGCCGTCACTGATTTTTTTCACAAAAGTAAGTCATTTTTCTCACAATTTTTCTCATTAAATTTCTGTCAGCCATCGGGGTTAAAAAGAGTATGAATAGTCCTTTAACTAAGTCCTGGTACTTTCCATGCCCTGTTTTCACTGTTAGCTTCATTACTTGGTTATATCACTTATCGCCACACCTTGCCAATTTGCACGTTCAAGAACTATTTTTGCAGTTTAAAGAACAGTGTGATCCTGCAATGCAAACTGATAATAATCTTCGCTTATGTACAACACTGCAAATAAACTAAAAGAGAGATTTACTGAGCCTCAACCAACACACGCACGGTGGTTGACAGCACATCCATGGCAATAATGCGCCATGAGCCGTTGAAGGAAAGTTGACACAAAGGCAGTTTTGTCATCAATTGGTCCACCTGCTGAGGTTTCATGCACCCGAAATTCAGATTGGCTACCAGCGGCGTTTCTCGCTCGCAAGCAAAGTGAAATAAGTTACTCGTGTATTTGCCTATCTGAAACACACTCCATTCCATAGGTGACTTTGTGCTAGCAAAACTTGCCGTTTCAATCGAATTCTGACAGATTTCGCCCAGTTTCAACTCCATGTGCGTGAGATTGGGAAAAGCGCCCGGCACACAGGCTAACGACATGACATTAGACTGAGGCAGATTACAGTAAACCTCCAGTCGTTCAACCGTATCCACCTTCTCGGCGTCTACCCGTTTGCAGAAATGACCCAGGTCAAATTTGTCGTGTACTATCTTGATGGTCTTTAGAGTTCGATCACCATTAGAGGTGTTCAATCGGTCAGCTAAACATTCTGCCGATGCCCAGTCGCAGTTTTCGAAGTGGAGGTAGTCGATGCGATCGATTAAGAAACTCAGCTTCTCACGAATCTCCGCTCCGCACCGGTGCAAGTTGCCCAAACTCAGTCGATTCAATTTAGGCGACTTGGCCAGGATAGTGAAGCAATGCTTAACAAACGGCGAGCGCAACGGTTGGAGAACATTGAGAGTGGCTCGTTCCAGCGTAGGACAGGCCAGAAATCTGGCAGCTAGCTGAAAGTCGGCCGAGCATCCGTTGTCGTAAAGCACCAATTCGCGCAGTTGAAACTTGTCAAAAAGACTGCCTAATTTAAAGTTAAATTCAGCGATCAATTGCGGCACTTTGTCCGGCCAGATCAGACCGTTGCCGAACCTCAAAGTCAGTTTGGTGACTTTGGGCATTCGCGCTACAATTCGCGCCACATTTTTCCGATTGAAGTCAGCTTCCGATTCGTCCAGCAAATCGTAGATCAGTTCGGTGGTCCAGGCGAGGGGATCGCCGGCGCACAGTTGAAAGCGGCGACAGACAGTCTCGATGGCCAGTCGGTTTCGTAGGTCCCGTCTACTCAGAATGCTGATGTTACAAAAGATCTTGACCAGCAATTCGTCGGGCAAATGATCCAAGTCGGCCATTAGAATTAGACAGCCGTCTCGGAGGCGGCAGTAGCTTTAGAATAGCTGGTGGAACTGTTGTAACGAAGGCGCGCCGCCTGGCTAATCGGTCTTCCCCCCGGCCGGCCAGCTGCTCACTCAAAAATCGGTGTCCGCTTTTTTCTCGGCTACTTGTTGACTAGCCGCTTTTTCGAAAATTTGCCACTGCTCAACCGGCCGGCTGATTGACAGGTTTTGAATCGAGGCACGTAGGCGAGGGCATAGCTGGTTTTAGTTAATAAGGAAAAACCGGCACATGAAACTTTTACACAAAAACATCGTTTTATCCCAGAGGCGATTTTTCCACTACAATGCTTTTACAATTTCAGAGGCGAAAATTGTTTAAAATGGCATGTATAAAACAAGGTTTTTTACCTTTTAGGCCCGAAACTACAATTTTTTCATACCGCCCCCTAGTTCGGGTTTGAACTCTATTTCAGCCCCATCCCCGTCCGGAGTGTGACCTTTTACATGTATAGCAGTAGTACAGTATTCTTGTCGAAATTTCCACAACCAAAGTCTGAGAGTTTCGTAGCACAAAAAATTGTTTTCTGTTTTATTTTATTGATACTGTATGTGCGCTGTGTCCATACGAATTGTAGGAAATAAATAGTAGCCGACCGAAGAAGGAAAAAGTTAGGCGGCCGCCTCTTGCAACAAAGTAAACATTATCACTGATAAGCAGTGATAAACATGTTGGCAAAGCAACGCACAGCCCTTATCAGTCTCTCGTAACCAGCAGTGGCTTGACCGCCTGTAAACAAGCCCAGTGGTGGTAAAAGCAGTCCTAATTATGGTGCCGACGCCTGGCGAGAGACATAGGAAGAGAACTGTTTCCTCTTCCTTTTCTATCGGCGAATACGGCGAAAAGCAGAGTTTACTCTCTGCTACCGAGTTCGAGTCGTTGCCCGAAAGATATGGCACCACCGGCAAATTGTGAGTTTTAGTAGCCGCAGTTTTTATTGAAACCGTTTTGTTAAAGGGAAGAATATGAGGATGATGAGGTACCAAAACGCGAACACCTAAAATATGTTTCAATGACCGGGTTGGTATGTAGCTCTCAAAGATTTATATAGAAGAAATTGCCTACTAATTTTCAGTTCCGTTTCTGCGATCATTTGGATGTGCTTCTGATTATCTTGGGTCTGATTGCTGCAATCGGAACGGGAATCGGATTTCCACTGAACGCTGTGATTTTTGGAAGACTCTCTAACACTTTTATCAATGCCCAAAGTGCTTTCGTTAATCGCAAACTGACTGCTCTCCCCACACCTGCTGATCAACCGAGCAGAAATGACAGTCTGGAGCCGAATTTCAGGTATGCAAATAATCTTGATTGATATTTTAACACCATTTCATTTTATACAGATCGATCGCATCAGATATGAGTCCCGAAGAATTTCTAAACAACGCGTCACAAACGTGCATTTTCTACGCTTGGCTCGGCTTAGGAGTCTTCATTGCCGGCTACATTCAAGTACATAAGCATTTATTGATTTTTCACGCATTGATTTATCGATTCCTAGATGATGACGTGGCAGCTGGCCTGCGAGCGTCAGATCAACAGAATTCGCATTCAGTTCTTCCGCTCCATCCTAACACAGAACATAGGCTGGTTCGACTCGCATCAACGTGGCTGGTTGACGACACAGCTTTCTGAGTAACTATTGATTGGTTGATTGAGTACTGTAACTGTTTCTGTTTTTGTTTGCAGTAATCTGGAACGGATCAAAGAAGCGATCGGAGACAAGTTCGGCATCATGATCCAGTCGTTTGCGCAGTTTCTAGTGGGAGTGGTTATCGGATTCGTGTTTAATTGGAAATTGACCTTGGTCATGATGGCCATCAGTCCCATGGCTGCTATTTCTGGACTGCTGGTGGGAAAGGTCAGTTTTTATATTCTTTGGTTGTTTAAATACAGCACCACCAACAATAGCTCACATAGTCAGATACCTACCTACCTAAGTGTACAGTAGCGTCCCCAATGGGGTACAATCTATGTACCTAGACCCCATTCTGGTGGAGGTATGAAGACAAAATGATCAAAAGTAAGAGAAGCCATTGGCTTATGTAAATTATAAATTTTCTATTTACTTTTATTGTTACCTTTTGTGCGGTGTAATCTAGTTTTTCAAAATATTCTCTCCCTTGTGCCAAATCCTTAGTACGCCACTGTGTGTACTGTACATGTTTTCAATGAAAATTTATCTGTTACAATACATACGTGTAGTTAGGGGGGTTTGGGGGTTTAGCCCCAGGCCCGATTTTCGGGAAAAACCCCACAGGCGGTTTCTTGCGGGGTTTCTGAAACCCTGAACCGCTATTTTGGGTTGAAAAGCACAAAAATTCAGGGCGCCCAAATACAAACTGACAAAATACAAACCATAACTGGGTTTCAAGACTGGTTTCAACCCTAAAGTAGGGGTTCAGAAGGGCTAAACAGGGTTTCTAGACTTTATAAACCCCATTCATGGTTTTAAACGGGTTTAAAGGGCATTTTAGCAGTTCAAACATGATTTTTACCGGATTTTTAGTCCTCAAAACCTTGTTTTGAGCCCAAAGAATTGTCGCTGAAACCCACTTTTGGTCACCCAAAAAAGGTCCCTGAAGCCCCCTTTAGACATAGTGCCCTAGTTTGAACAGGAAACCCCCCAGCCGAAAACCCAGCTATGATTATATGATGAAAGCGAAAGTATGATACAATACATGGAAAGAAAACACAGGTACGTACAGTATGTAGCACACAAAAACATCAAGACTAAACAACAATATCTTTACAGATTTTTTTGTAGATCATGAAGCTGTACTGTAAATTATATCCACAGTATACTAAAACGCTCACAACGTTTTTCTACACAAAATCAGGAGCATTTACGCATTTAGACCTATCCAATGGCGAGCCCATTGCAGTCACATACAGAGCTGTGCCTCTCTGTGTTCAATTTCAATTCTGAATGCTCGAACGGTCACACTGTAATAGTCTTGGGTTTTTCCAATTAACGAATTATTATACAAGCAGTATGTTATGTTCCAGAGTGAAGCATTACTCCAATTTTTAGAAAATAGCCTAAAATTCCTTCCTAAAAAATCGATCTAGGGGCTTTTGGCCTTTGCCGGTAAACAACCCACTCCTGTGACATTTACATGCTGCTGCCTCTGCAGACGCATTACTTGCGTAATGTACATAGTTTGTACCACCAGTTCATTCTTGCCATTACCGTAAGAATCCTGTTGAGCGCCTAGGGACAATCATAACCTACTGGAACTTAGCCACTGACCTAGTCTTGGTCCTAGGACCCACCGATCCCGGGTTAGCACTCAGATGTTGCTTGCAAGTGAGCATGGCTTTCAATCCTCTACGCATATCCTGCAGCTTGAAGGCGTAGAGAAAGATGTTCATCATGGCATTGACATTCTGTATGCAGGACGCATACCCAGCCAACACGTAGCGGACCGGGTTAGAGGGGGGCAGAAAGTTGTTCACCAACAATTTGCCCACATTAGGCAGCACGAACAAGACAAAGGTCAAGAACACACACAGACCTACAGTAATGGAGAGCTTCCGCTGGCGCTTCAGACTCCGCTCCACATCTGCCTCGGTCGCCCCCGCTTGGCCAGGGTTGATCTTGACTGCCCGCTTGTAGAACGGGAACGCCAACACATAGACCAGCACGCTCAGAGAACCAAACACGATGCGACTGCTGAGAAAGTATTGCTTGGCCGCAAAACTTCCCACTGCCACAGTGGTCTGGCACAGAAACGAATGCTTGGCTTTGGCTGAGTTGACGTAGGACGAAAGCAGCAGACAGATGAAGCTCAGACCACCTGGAAGTAATTGTTTTACACTTGAAATGTAATTGAAGGTGGCAAGGCAATCCAACCAAGCTCCTTGGAAAATGGAAAATATAAAAAAATGGAAAATCCTTCCCTATTACACTACTCGCTGCCGCTAGACGAACACTGTAAACTGAGAATTTGAGAAAGCTCATAAGTCCTGAGGCACAAGCACATAAAGCGTTCCTGACCTAAGAATTCTATCATGCTGCAAAATAATTTGCTGCTTACCATAGCCATAAAAGGCTGCCACTAACTTCATGGCGTAGCGTTTACGCAGCTTGAAGTAAGCAACAGGAGTTACGGCACTGATCAATCGATCCACCGATACACAGACCAGCATCAGAGCCGACATCGGCCCACCGAAGGCCAGGAAAATGTTGTGAGGAATCATCATGCACTGCCAACTGGTCACCAGCTCCTGTCTGCGACCACTGCCCACCACCCACAGAGACCAGACACCCAGACACAAATAGCCGGCGCCTGCTAGGGTGTCTGACAGGGCCAGACCTCCCATGATTATGTACTCCTGAAGAAGAACTATTTAGTGAAACCTTGCTCAGCTCAGCAACAAACAGTATACCTTTCTTTTGCGCAGCACTGGGTATTTGGCTATGGTCAGTAGGATGATCAGATTAAGGACCACCAAGATGAGTCCTGAATCAAAGTAGAACGTTGATTAGAAAGTGATCATGCACAGGAATGGAAGAGAAGAGAATTACCTTCGAATATGAAGATGATCCATTGGATGGGAACGCGAACGAGAAGGCTTGCCAGTGATAATGTTTCGTTCATCTCTCCGCTAATATCAATCAGTCAGTCAGTTGGCTGTCTATTGCAGGAGACTTTAATTAGCTAAAGGTTTGAGAAGTACTGTACTATTAGTTGACTCATGCTGCTATGAGACCATGTCGCCTAAAACATTGGCAGCCCCTGGAACTTGCTTGCTAGTCAGAAATTGACGGAAGGCCATTAGAAGAGCGAAAGACACTCCATTAGCATCAGAACAAAAGAACTACTTTACAGTCCACTTGCAGAAGTGGAAAGCAGCATAATGACTAACTGAGTGTGGCATGGTAACGGCTAGAATAAACAAGGACAAAGTACTGTACTGTGTATGTACATACTACATACGCTACACTACTTAAGTTGAAGTTCAGTTGAAAACGAAAAAAGTAAGCGAAGTCTCATTTAGAAAGCCAAGACTTCAGGAATAAATGAATTCCAGCTACTGGCTACTTTACTTACTACACACACTCGCATAAAAAAGTGTAGCAAACTGTAGAATCAACAAAAATTATGCCCTGGTGCTGTGGTCCACATCCGTTCCCACACTAAACCAGATCAGACACCGCTCTGTACTCGGAACCCCCGACAAACAACCGGAGACAGATTCAGATAACACGTGCAGACACAGCCAATTAGCACGTATGATGATTATAGGTTGTACCCAACAATGAGCATAACGACGACATCAAGTTGGAGACGTCAATGAGCTTAATAATGATGATGACAGGTTGTACAATCAGTAATCAGTCAGCAATTATTTTCTGCTGCCATCCTTTTGAAGCTTCTGCAAACTTGTTGTCGTACTGTATGTATATAAGCCAATTTAGCTGGTAGCAAACGCTTCAAAGCAAGAGCAAGAAAACTATGGCAGAGCGGGAGCCATAGCAGAGGAGGTGGTTTCTTGTATCAGAACTGTGATTGCTTTCAACGCTCAAGAGACCGAATGTCAAAGGTAGGTCTTTGCTTTTTCAGCAATTCAATTTCTACGAAATATTTCTAGATACGAAAAAGAACTGGAGAAAGGCCGCAAGGAGGCAGTGGCCAAATATGCTTACAGTGGCATTGGTATGGGTCTCACAAATCTGTTTATCTTTGCCATTTACGGAATCGCCTTTTGGTATGGCAGCATTATGATTCTGAATGATGAACTGGACCAAGGAACTGTTTTTACTGTAAAACTAAGGTTTTCTGCGAGAAAAATTGAAAAAACGCTTTAATTTGCAGATTTTCTATGCAACTATGGGCGGAGCTTTCGTTCTCGGTAGGGCGGGCCCACAGTTCTCCATTGTAGCTTCAGCCCAAGGCGCCGCTGCTTCTATTTACGCCATCATCGATCGGGTAGGCGGAGCTAGGCCGTCGACTGTCCAATCACAGTGGTTTAGGTGCCAGAAATCGATTCCTATGCTACTACTGGAAAGCGACCAGTTGAAGCATACGGAAATTTGTCATTTAAAAACGTTTTCTTCCGATACAACACGCGACCAGATGTTATCGTAAGTTTCATCTATAATTAGTTCAGTGGCAATCGATTTATTAAGGCGCTGGACGATCTTTCCTTTGACGTGGCCGCAGGAGAAACTGTAGCTTTGGTGGGTTCAGGCGGATCGGGAAAGTCGACAATAGTCAGCTTGCTGCTGCGGTATTATGACCCTCTTAGGGGAACGGTTAGTGAAGATTTAAAATACAGTATAGATAAAAAAAATGTCCCATCGCTTTTTCGGCCTTCACTCAAACGTTTCGTTCTCAGTCACTTCTTTACCGATTTGGCTCAAATTCTCAGGAAAAATTAACAACATGGTTGGCTAAATATTCTGCTAGTGGGGTGCCAAAATTCCGACTCATACTGGTTTTATGATCCGAAAACTAGGAATGAGGGTGGTCCACGCAATTTTTTTTGTTTTCGGTAATACAAGGATTACAGGCCTGAAACTTGCAGGAATGATTGGCGTTGCTATTTGGCATAACATACTAAGCGGGCAACCCTGTAGCTCAAAGGACACCAAAATGAGGGAATTTCAAAAACATGACGAAATATGACTTTTCTTCGTAAAACCGGCAAAATGACGATTCTAAAGATTTTCAATTTTCAAAAAACGCTGCAGGGATGGTTTCTATGGTGTGGAACAGAGCTTAAATATCAGGTTCATTTATTTGTCGAACTTCCTGCTACAATCTATGTTGATTAACAACAGATTCAGTGCTTTGATTCTAGAAGGTGCGGATTTCTTAACTATGGGATTTTCACTCATGTTTTTGAAATTCCCCAATTTTAGTGCCCTTAGAGCTACAGGGTTGCCCGCTTAGTATGTTATGCCCAATAGCAACGCCAATCATTCCTGCAAGTTTCAGGCCTGTAATCCTTGTATTACCGAAAAA
Source organism: Sabatieria punctata (assembly GCA_030248155.1). Taxonomy (NCBI): domain Eukaryota; kingdom Metazoa; phylum Nematoda; class Chromadorea; order Araeolaimida; family Comesomatidae; genus Sabatieria; species Sabatieria punctata. Next base: position 118,909 of record JASANB010001971.1, on the reverse strand, counting down.
AAATAAATTTGCGTGGACCACCCTCATTCCTAGTTTTTGGGTCATAAAACCAGTATGAGTCGGAATTTTGGCACTAAACTTGCAAAATATTTAGCCAACCATGTTGTTAATTTTTGCTGAAAATTTGAGCCAAATCGGTAAAGACGTGACTGAGAACGAAACGTTTGAGTGAAGGCCGAAAAACCGATGGGACATTTTTTTATCTATACTTTATATAACTGGAGTGTGAACAATACCTGAAAAATCCTATACCCCAATACCCAATACCTGAGATCCCCAATACCCCAATACTTGCATAGCTGAGCCACTTCCCAACCAGGGCGAGAAAATGTTTTAAAAATAGCCTTTTAGAAAGTGTTTAAAACTCATGCTGAGTGTAGCAGAAATTAACAGTTTTAGTGCTCAATAATGTGTAGTTCAATCGCGTTTCTTGTTTTCGACGAATCCTTTTCCTAACTCGGCCGGAAAGGTTGTACCCAGGGCTGTTGGGTCGGTTTCTTTCCTCGGTTTTTTCGTTTTTTTCCGAAAAAAACCGGTTTTTTCCTAGGGGCTCGGAAAAAACTAAAATGCGGAAAAAACTCAAGCTAGTTTTCAAAGGAAATAGGCACAATAACTGGTTAAATTAAGAAATTAGAAGCCTTACAAGCATTTCCCTGGCATAACTTAGGTGTTTTTGGCAAAAAAAATACTGGTATCATTTTCAGGCAACTTTTATTATTGTATTTTTGTTGGTTTAAAATCAAATTACTACTCTAAAAGATGAAATTAGTGCATTTCGTAATGAAACTCACGCTATTTCGTTGAATTCTGCAATAAAAAGCGATTGTTAAAAATTTTTTTCTGTCATCTCGGAAAATAACTTTTGGAAAAAACCGGAAAAATACTGAAAAAAAACCGGAAAAAAACCGGCTTGAGTTTTTTCCGGAAAACGAACAGCTCTGGTTGTACCACCCTCGCAGCCCTGGGTACGTACGTTTACGGTACTGGTACATACTGTATCGTTTTAATGGCACAGTTTTTATTTTAGATAAGAACAGGGAAATTAATTACTGCTGTACTACATAGAAAAGCGGGACACTAATAAGAAATTATACTAACTTTTAGATTATTAACGCAAAAACAGCTTCCTAAACCTAATCATCGATCAAACTTTTCGATTTTTATAGATTAATTTTTCAGGTCAACATCGATTTTTTCGATTTTTACAGGTCCCAATTAGTATTGGGTATAGGGGACAAAAACTAATACCCAATACCTCGAAAACACCCCAATACACCAATACCTAATACCAGTTGGCACTCTATATAAGACTGGTTTACAGATTTGTCTGGATGGCGAGAACATAGCCCACTTAAACCTCACCTGGCTGCGGAATGTAGTTGGCGTCGTTTCTCCAGAACCAGTTCTATTCGACGCTACAATCGAGGCACGGATCGGTAGTAATAAATAAACACAGCAATTCACTGTGTCTTTGTTCAGGAAAACCTGCGCTATGGTCGAAAAGATGTGCCGCACGCCGAAATGGTGAAAGCCTGTCAAATTTCCAATGCACACGATTTCATCAGAAAACTGCCGCTGGTACAACAAACCTCCTTTGTGCAGATTTTGTCAGAGCTTCTTTCAGGGTTACAAGTCACGTGTGGGAGAAGGCGGAACTCAGTTATCAGCCGGCCAAAAACAGCGGATTGCCTTAGCTCGAGCGCTGGTTCGTGATCCGAAAGTGCTGCTTCTAGATGAAGCCACTTCACTCTTAGGTGCTGAGAATGAGGGCATTGTCCAGGACGCCTTGGAAAAAGTGCTCCATTTTGCTTTCATTTGAAACTGGCGCAGTTGCCTTCAAATTTCAGGCATCGCGTGGCAGGACAACCATTGTCATCGCTTATCGTCTGTCCACTGTCAAAAATGCAGACAAAATCATTGCTCTTGAAGAAGGACAAATTAAGGTAGCCGTTGTATGTAAACTTTGTTCTACACTAATGGTCTTCAGGAAATGGGTACCCATGCTCAGTTGATGGCTGAGAAAGGTTTGTACTACAATTTAGTTCAGCGGCAAACCTTCCAACCGACTACTGATACCGGTGGGGGTGAATCGACCGACGATTTAAGTGAGTCTCAATGTTCAACTGTAAACTATGCGAAGTTTTATGCTTTCAGGCGAACCAGATACGTCAAAACCACAAAAGAAGCTAGTAGCGAAGTCTAAAAGTTCGGGAAGCATGTTCTCCTCTGCAGCCTCTGATGTATTCACGCAACTCACAAGGTACAGTACATGAATGTGAGTGATTACTGTATTTTTAGGTGTCATCTGATGTGGCAAGCGAAGCACGGCGTCGTGTGATGAGTAGGTTGTTGAGCACACGGACAGAGGACGATGAGACTGAAAGATTGAAAAAGGATCTGCATGCCCAAGTACAACAAACTTTTGATATGGAAAACGCCCTAGAATAGTGATGCTGACGATTATAGGGAGCCAAAAAGTCCGGTTTCTTTGAGATCCTGGGCCAAAGTCGCAGTCAGTGGTGCTACATAGCTTTGGGTCTGCTTGCTGCCCTGGTCCAGGGAGTAATCATGCCTGCTTACGCACTCATGTACTCAGAGATTTTCAATGTAAGTCCAGGCTTGTGATCAGAAAAGTTGCTAGCAAAATATTGCAGACCTACAGTTTGGGTGGTGAAGCGATGAAAGACGGTGCCGTTTTTTGGATGATCATGTTTATCGTGCTTGGCGTAGTGGATGGACTCTCCTTTGTGATTGGCGTAGGTTCTTTAAGCTGAAACTACAGTCACTGTTTACTGTTTATTTACTGCAGTTGGATTGAAACCTTTTTCAGGAGTACTTTTTTGGTCTGATGGGAGAGAACGTCACAATCGCCTTGCGAATGCGACTCTTCCGCAACATTATGCGTCAAGATGCTTCCTTCTTTGACGATCCCAGAAATGCCACTGGCAAAATCTGCACTCGTTTGTCCATTGACGCACCAAACGTTAAACAGGTTTTAGCCCGAGTACTCACTACTGTTTCTGCAGTATGCAAATTTAGGCAGTCAGTTGGCGCATGTCCTTCGTACTGTCTTCAGTGCTCTCTCTGATCCTGGGCTTGGTCATAGCCTTTTTCTATGGCTGGCAGTTGGCCTTCGTTCAAATGTGCATTTGTCCGCTTCTGGCAGTGGGCGCCTACTTGCGTCTGAAAGTCAGGGAAACAGGATCTCTGGAAGAACGCCGATTGATGAAGGAAGCAGGAAAAGTGGGAACCGGCTCATATTTTCTCAGTTTTCAGTAGCTTTAAATTTTTAGCTGTCAGTGGAGGCTATTCAGAATGTGCGCACAGTTCAAGCTCTGACTCGCGAGCGCGCCTTTCACCAATTGTTTACCTATTACCTCAACAAGCCATACAGACGAGCTGTAAAGGAATCACATATTCAAGTAAAACATAAAATAACTGTATCATATTTTTTGAGCCGTTCATTCAGGCAGCTTGTTACGGTTTCTCAACTGCTATTTACTTTTGGATGTACGCAGCGTGTTTCCGTTATGGCGCTCATTTGGTGCTAAAAGGTGAAATGGAACCGATAGATGTGTTCAGGTTGGCCAATCATAATAGCTTTGTAGAATTTCATTACTGTTTGGCTGGTTCTAGGGTTTTCTTTGGTCTCAACTTTGGTGCGATGCTCATTGGCCAAGCTACCTCGTTCTTCCCCGAATATTTCAAGGTTTTCTTTCCTGTATTCTGTCTGACATTGTCTTATGGTTTAAATTGAGGCTCGTTTTGCGGCTGGACTGGTTTTCAAGATGATCAACATTGAGCCGAAAATTGACAGTTCGTCTGGTGCCGGCCTTACACCTGTAAGTCAGTGTCTGATGGAGGAAAGTGGAAAGAAAGGAGTTTCAGGAAGTGACGGGCAATCTAAAATTTGAAGACATAGAATTCGCTTACCCAGTACGGCCGAGCGACTTGGTACTGCGTGGATTAGACTTCTCGGTCGATGCAGGTCAAACCATTGCACTTGTGGGTCCGAGCGGATCTGGCAAGAGCACTTGTGTTGGACTGATTGAGCGCTTTTACGACCCCTTGATTGGGAGAGTTGTAAGTGGTGATTTTAATCTAGCTGTGGTGTCAGTTGTCATAATTGTCATTATCCTCGTCAAAAGCATTGGCATTGTTGTCATTGTTGTTGTCTTAATGGTCAGTGCTGTTGTACTGACCCTATTTTCACGTCATTATCGTTGTCATCGTCATTGTTGTCATCAACCATCATCATCATCAGTCATGTCATCATCAGTCATGTTTTTGTTATTGAGTTTTGTCGTGTTGTTGTTGTTGTTGTTGTTGTTGTTGTTGTTGTTGTTGTTGTTGTTGTTGTTGTTGTTGTTGTTGTTGTTGTTGTTGTCGTCGTCGTCGTCATTGTCGTCGTCGTTGTCATTGTCGTTGTCATTGTCGTTGTCGTTGTTGTCGTCATCGTTGTCATCGTCATCGTCGTTGTTGTCGTTGTCATCGTCATTGTTGTTGTTGTCATGTCACAGGTGCAGAAAGTCCGCCACCAAGACTGGGTGCTTCCGGAGGACCCAGCAAGTGGAACCAGGGTTCTGTTGGCAGTTGAAGAGATGGGCCGCATCGTATGGGGTAGCATCACAAAGGGAGCACTTGTTTTCGATGTTGGGATGAAGACGGGTGTTGTCATTGAGTTGTTTGTCATTGTCATCAACTTAATCGTTTCGTTATTTATGTTGTTTTTTGTATTGGTCTTGTAGTTGCGATTTTGTCATCTCATCACTGTCGTGATCAGAGTTGCCAATGCTAAGGTTGTGATGAGAGTCATTTTTGTTATTAATAGAATCTAAATGAGTATTGTGATTATTCTCAATCAAGTGCTTGGAATACTGTCAGAGGCAGTTCTGCTTTCAGACCGTTGATGACACAGACCTGCGCACTTACAACATAAAATACATTCGATCAAAGCTGGCATTGGTGCAGCAGAAGCCAGTGCTGTTTAACGGCAGTATTCTGCAAAACATCACCTACGGTCTCAAAGATGTGCCTTATGAGAAAGTAACTGCAAGCGCAAAGTTGGCCAACATCCACAACTTCATACTCTCCCTGCCCATGGTAATGCAGAATTTTGGTCTTCTCTGCAGGTAATGCAGAACTGTGCAAAATAGGGTTATAACACTGGAGTGGGAGAGAACGGAACGCAGCTATCCAGTAGTCAAAAGCAGAGAGTTGCTATTGCAAGAGCCTTAGTGAGAGACCCAAAGATTTTGGTGCTTGATCAAGCTACCTCAGCCATGGACATTGAGAGTGAAAAGGTAGGAGGTTTGGTTGATTTACTATAGAGTTTGCCAAAGCAAAGCAGACATATGAATTGTTTGTAGGTTGTGCAAGATGCATTGAATCGAGCTGCAGAGGGCCGTACCTGTATTATCGTTGCACACCGGTTATCCACTGTTCAAAAGGCTGATGAAATTTGCGTGATGAAGCAGGGAAAAATCGTTGAAAAAGGTACAAAAGGATATGCTGAACTAGGACTTTTGAACCGTGGCTTGCTTTAGGAACTCACGCAGAACTAATGGACTTGAAAGGAACTTACTATCGGCTAACCAAAAAGCAGTTCTTGACCGAGTGATATTAAAAAACCTAACCAAATGAAGCGATTTATTCTGATTGTGTGTGAGAGATTGTAATCATGACAAGATGAATAAGTCCACCTACTGTATGTAAATGGCTGGTATGTGTAGGTACATCAAAGGATTAACCAAAATTCAACTCAGCTCACTATCTACAGTATCAAAAACCCAACAATCTTCTTGAAACAATGTTGCGCAAGAGCATGTACAAAAATAAAACCTGTTTATCCTGTAATAAGGTTGCCCTGCGATTCTAGAACTGCGACTCGACAGCGTTTTTCTCACTTTTTGGTTTCTCGTCAGCCTATCCACCAAAACAAGCGTCATTACCCAGTCTCTGATCAGAATTTAAAACATAACCCTACAACCTAAAATCCCACCGGTGTCTGTAGTGAGCGAAGTTTTGAATCAGTGTGATGAAGTTGTTCGAACGCTTGTGAATCAGAACTTTCAAAGTTGTGAGTTATCAAGACAAGAGGGGGTGTGTTGTAGGTGTAATAGCGTAGCCAGCCTAAATGAGCAACAGCAACACTGCATCCATTGTATCAGAAGCAGCTTTTTAGTGCGGGTGATATTAGCGTTCGCTATGCCCGCCTCCTATGCTATAGTAGAGCGTAATGAAGAACGGGGAACCAATAAAGCTGGACTGTCCAAGAAGGTTATTGTCATAATTGTGATAGGTGTTCTGGTTTTGCTGCTCTTGATTGGAGGACTGCTCATTTTCGCACTGAGTGGAGATGAAGACGAAAAGAATGGTAAACATGGAGTTTTCATTTTTGCAGTTTTAGAAAATACTTCAAAAATATCGTCAAACTCTGCTATTCAAGCAGTACAATTTGAAACAGTCGATTTGTATTGAAAAGCGAAGAGCTTGATTTCTTATATAAGTCCCACTTTTCGAATTCCATTGTTAGAATCAGGGTTGGATATTTTTTGGAAAAATCCTGAGTCTGATCTTTTCAGTTTTTTCAAAATCGAAAACTCCAGCTCAAGTTCTGTGCATCCTGGCTAATTTTACTATTCCTAATGTTTTCTAGCGCTTTCCTGAGTGTTTTCAGAACAGAAATACGGGTGCTACGCACATACGTATATACCAAGAAACAGACATGAAACAGTGCTGACAGGTCCCATTAATAAAAGCTTTATGCAAATCTTTTTACAGCAATTTGTCTACTGTATTTAATTTACCATGCCAATTTTGGTCTTTTCTGTTGTTTTTCTAACAGTTTTGAGCTAGTCTGTATGTAGATCACAAAAGTCCAAGTCCATTTTTCAACTGAAAAATGACATGAATTAGCTATTTTTCGCTTGAGTTTTTTCCGCAATTTATCGTTTTGTTTCGAAAAAAGGGAAAAACAAACCTCACATCCCTGGTTAGAATCCGATATAAGCTCTACTGATTTCTACAGCCAATTCATTCATTTCAGAATCTCGGAATGCAAACCGAAAAGCTAGCCCAACCTCGGTGTATCAGACAACCACCACAACATCATCACTTCTGCGTGGTTGAGTTTGCTTTGTTCAACTGCACATTTTCTCTTTCTGTCTAACAAACAAACAATCAAGCTGCAGTTCATTAACTTCAATCTGCAAAAAACATACAACAAGAACAAGTCATGTACTACAGTACATGCTATTTTTAGAACTGAGTTCAGCTTGCAATGAAGTACGCAATGAAGGACTGATGCTTAGGGCAGTGGTGCTCAAAAGGTCAAGAACTTCAAGCTTCAACAGTTCGTGTGTTGTGTGGATGGACACAAAAACGTTCATCGATGCATTTGTCAACTGTCAGGGTGGAAATTTGTTAACAGGGGGCCGACAGAAGTTTGACTACGTTTGGAAAGTGGTCAAAGAAAAGGTAATCGCATTGTATTGCTTACAATTTAATTATTATTATTGCAAGAGATGTTGCAGTGGAGAGGTTTCCTCCCCAGAAGTTGGATTATTGGAAACACTACTGATGTGAGAAGCCGAGACAGAAATAAAATGTCGTGGGTGCGGATTCAGTCCAATCGATATGAATTGCACCACACTTCTCCCTCTGTTATGAACAGTCTGTGTGAACTGAGTGACGTCAGTGCACTGAATGAGGCCAGGAACTATTCAGGTTAGCTGTACCGACAGTCTACAAAACGGAACAGTGCGAGTTTAACAGTAATAACAAAAAGTAATTGGTAACACCTTTTGTGTGATAGTTTTGTATTCAAAATCTTTACTCTACATTCTGCAAGACTCTGTTCTACAGTTGGTAGGTACCACCAAATTTCAGGTAAGTCCAGGTTCAGGTATCTCTAAAATCCAATTTCAGGTTCAGGTTCAGGTTCAGGTGCACTTTTCAAAAGTACCCAGGTGTCAGGTTCAGGTACTTTCAAATATAGACGCGAATTTTCGGCTATGAGCTAAATCAATAGCGCTCCTGTTCCTTTTCATAAGAAAACGATCCATGTTCAAAGCAATCGAAATTTACAAACCAACAATTCGACAAAAAACGAGAAAAACGCCAGACAATTTTTTGCGGTATGACGGACCGATCGCCAGGCACGTACCCAACGCACTCCACAAACGTTCATTTCAAACTCTAAGTTCCGGCATTAAGCTTAAGGCTTAGACTTACATAAGTTCTACTAGCTGACGTTTAAGCTTACGTTCAACTAACAAACTAAATCTTAGGCTAGGCATAGAGGAAGACAAGCTTTCATAAAGTCAATTTCCGGATGGGGCTTTTCCCTATAATCACCTTCATTTTTAAGTTACAGTACACGTAGGTGCAGATAATGTGCATTAGTCGCTTCACGCTAACCATTTTTAAGAACAAAACTGTAGAGCGTCAAACAATATCTGATCTAACCAACTGACAGTACGAGCTACTTGTACCGGGAAGTTTAAGACAAGAAAAACCTGAAAAGTAGGTACCGATCTAGTAGGTGTCAGGTAAGTACTTTTATTTTCAAGTAGGTTCAGGTTCAGGTTCAGGTTCACAATTTTCAGGTTAATACCCAGGTTTCAGGTTCAGGTTCAGGTATTCCTACCAACTGTACTCTGTTCCAAATACTTTTGGGCTGATTTTTGTATTATAAATGGACTGATTGTTTGATTACTTTCAGCTCTGCGCAAAGCTTGCCATCAATTAAAGGGACGATTCATCATCATGCTAAGGCGCACTTGTGTAGTGGCACTGCCAACACAGACACACGCAGGCGGCGTTGCAGGGTGCAAAGGGGGCCGCTTGATGACGCCTGATAAGGATAAGGTCGAACTGTTCAAAAGACTGGTTAAGCTAAAGGTGAGCGATTTGCAATATGAATTGTACTGCATCTGAGGTTATAGTGGCAGGTGACAGGAGTTTACAATTGGTTTGTTGGTAGTACCGATGGCAGCAAGCTGCGCTACCGGTTCCCTGTGCTACAGATTAACTCGCCTGAGCTACTTTACAAAGACAGCACCTTCACTACCAACAGTTTGTGTGAGATGAGCGACATCCGCGCACTGAATGCACTGAAGGTGTAGAAACATTCCTTCAATCTGCCAATTGTCACAGTATAAAGCAAATTGTGTTCTTAGCAGCGCCGTTATTGTCATTACTCAAATCTATTATTCTAATAATAATACAAAACCAATTATTCCTTGTGGTGAAAATTCGTACAGTAGTTCTTTTGAAATAACAGTGTTGGCCATATATAAAGCCCGCTTAGCCTATTTTTCGAGTTTTCCGAATAATTTCAAATGGCCGCCATTCCCTCAGTTTTCAACCGAATGAAAAGAGTTTTGGCATGGTTATTACTATTTGTTTACAGTTTGTGTTGACCAAGTCCTACCCTGCTAACCTTCTGTAAGCTGGAGTTATGCCCTATCCAAAATAATCTGACACGAATTTTCTGGCGGTATGTTTTTATGGCCACCACCGTATAAATGGAAGATTGCAGCACAACCACCTTACTAATCAATCAATTAAATGACCAATCACAGATCGTCTGTCTCCTGTAGCAAATTGCGCGAAACTTTTCTGAAGCATTCGTAACCTAACTAAAACTGTAACTCTAAGTCTCTAACCTATCCTACGGTAACTGTCGCAGTGTCACCTAAACTGCATCGTAGGGAAGCCAACAAGTCCCCAAACCAGCCCACCCACCCAACTGAAACAGACTTTTGTGCTTGGTTGGACCCACCCACCAAAATCGGCAAGCCGGCAGGCCCACCCCCAAATTTTTGGATTTTGACTCCAGCTACTCATTTTTCAGGGCCATATCGTTTGTATGGTTGTAATTGGTATCATCAATCATGTTATAGGGCTTTTCGCGCAGAAAGGTCATTAAGAGGTAAAGAAAGTGGTCATGCGCATTGTTACTGTATAGGGTTTGATCGAATCAAATGGCGTACCCGTCGATTTCGCATCCAAACAACTAACCACTGTCTAGATCACAAAATAGCTGTTGAATTGCGCTCAATACAGCACTCAATATTTTGTTGCAGCTCACAAGCTGATCTGAGCAGCTTTTTAAGTTCATCACTTCTCATTGATCGGTAGTCAAAAAACAGCAGCTTCCCAAAATACAGTTCAGCAGTAGAAAATTCCACGGACTGCACCATGTGCACATTGACTCTGTGACCCATGGCAGTTTCGCAGGCAAACGTAGCCCACGCCAATCCAGCTCCCACTAGAGCTAACCCAAATGTGCTGCTGAGATTTTCTAAGGTCAATGATTTTGTTGATGTCAATAATTTTGTGGGTTTAGAACATTTTCCACCTTCAGAGGAATACTTTCCAGTTAGCACAGCATGCAAATCGTACATTTCGGCAATGGCATGATTGATTTTGTGCAACCAGGAACTGTTTTTCGCAACAGTCAAGCCGATTCTGTAGACAGGCATGTCGGATAAAGTCACTGTTTCAATGTTGCAAGCAAAATTATGAGCCCAGTAAACCTCTGCTCCATCTGTAGCTGGTTTGACCAACTGCTCTGTTGCCACCTGCTCTATCATCTTTTGATAATCTCGTTCTATTTTAATAGGATTCTTGCTTAGCACTTGGTCTAACGATCTCATGAAGGAGGTGTTAAAGGTTTTTATTGCCTGAAACAGCCAATGATTGTCTGTTTGAGCTATAAGCGAAAACTTTTCTTTTTCCAGTTGTTTGAGAAACTGTTCTCCACTGTCAAATAGTGTCACGTGAACGTTTGTGAGTAGATGTGCTAACAAGACGCTTCTGTACAGACCCATGAAAAACATAGTCACAAATGCTAAGCCAAGCAGATATTCTAACCAGATTTTGGCCAGAATTCGCAGACCTATTACAGCGATCACCAGTGCAGCCCAGACTTCCAGAGTAAACACTTGAAACACTGCCCACTGGTTATTCTGCAGATTCGTCCTGACTGTTTTAACCAGAAACACGGGTCTTAAATGAGATACTGGGAAAGAATAATCGAACCAATCACTCCTGAAGTTTTTCTGCTTTCCAAGACTTGACAACATGTCTGCATTGCCACCTTTCAGCGCTTGTTGAGCTTGTGTCTTGGTTGGATGGAACGAAATTGAATGATTCACATGCAAAATTTGTATCAAATTCCACAGATATTCTGCTTTTATACCTGGCTTCCAACATTTAGGTCGTGGTTCAAAGTTTAGATGGGCACAGGAGGCAATGTTTATGCCTCTGTGTGGGTAGTTAGCGATTCGCAACAGAGACATCCTATCTCCTTGACAGTTGAAATAACGGAAACTCATCAAACGGCCAAACTCATATTTCTGGTTTGCTAAATGGTGTTAAATGAACAGCAATCAAACAAAATTGCTGGATCTCCTCAGCCGCAGTCGAAAGTTTGAAAAGTCTGGTGGTTGGGTTTGAGTGGCACATTCTTTAACACCTGGAAGTCTCTTGCAGGGATCCTTGATGTAATTCAGTTTGTTGCTCCAGCTCAAGATAGTTTCAAGTAGCAGAACTGTCATTGCTACAACAGAATTTATAGCAATCATGCCAAACGTTATCTTGAGAGTAGAAAATTTCAGTGGCTCTTTTTTCCGAGCATCATGAGTGGTACAGCTGTTTCTGTCATCGAGAGCGTACCTGTTCACCAAAATAGTATACAAATCATACTGATGAATAATTGCTCTGTTAATTTTTCCCAGCCAGGAGCTGTTTTTAGCCACTTTCAGTCCGATTCTGTAGACAGGCATATCAGTAAGAGCAACAGCTTCAATATTGCAGGCGATTTTGCGAGCCAGCGTCAACTCAACTTTATGCGTAGCCGGTTTTATATATTTTCCCGTTGCGACCTTTTTAACTAACTTCTCGTAATTGGGCTCAAGTACGACAGAGTTTTTATCTATTGCTTTTGCCAGGGACCGGAAGAATGGAGTGTCGAACCTTTTAGAACATTCCACGATCCAGGGTTCTTGGTGATCGGAAATAAATGAGACACGACCTGCGTTGAGCAATGCTATCAGTTGGCCAGCATTGCTAAAGATCTGTTTGTGCAAATCCGTGATCAGATGAGCCAGTATGACATTGCTGTACAGTCCTGGTAAGAGCATCCCCAAAAATGATATGCCAACTAGAAATAACGAACATTTTCTACAGAAATAGTAGCCCAATCGGAGCAAAGCTATTGAAATCGCAATTGAAATCCAGACCTCTGGCTTGAACACTTCTAAAACAGCCCAAATGTTGTTGTTAAAGTCGTGGTCCGGTTTCCTGACCAGAAATACGGGTCTTAGTTGAGATATCGGAAAAGAATTAACAAAGTAATCATTGTCAAACGTCTTTTGTTTCCCCAAACTGGTTAACATTTCCAGTTGGCCAGTTTCTAGAGCTTGCAGAGCTGCTTGCTTTGTAGGGAAAAAGGTAATTGAATGGTTGGCACTCAAAACTCGTAACAAACTCCAAAGATATTCAGCTTTAATGCCAGGTTTGGGACACTGCAGACGTCGTTCAAAGTTGAAAGTAGCACAGGTAGCTATACTATATTCCTTATGAGGGTAGGTGCCAATTCGCATTACTGGCATCTTGAGTAGACCTTGCAAATACTGCTGCCACAAAAACCTACCTCTTGTTTGATTTCCTTGGGAATGTTTGGGCAAGCTCTTATTACCGGATTGATTATGTGCTTGAATAACTGGAGATTCCTTATGTATGGATGTGCTACATTTGCTGCATATACAGTAGATTGCTTCTGACCTGCAATCGATTTCTAACAGTACGTATTTTCACGCAATTTCTGCTGGTTAATGCCTTTAAGTTGTGTCAACACATTAGTTTTCACCGATATATTCAACTTGATTAACTTAACGATACAAGCCATTGCTGCAGGCAAGTCACAATTTATAAAGCTTCCGTTTAGTTGTCAAAGTACTTTGTAGTCATTGGCACTATTCTTACATACACAATAGCGTGTAGTGTACATAGGGGTGTGAGTGGAGACAGCCTTGCCATTCCAGTGAAGGTTGGAAGCAAAACGATCAGAAATAAGAGAAACCAATAGATTATCTGAGCACTAAAGCTGTTAATTTCTCTTAACATTTTCTAGCCCTACATGACGACAGTGGCCCAACCAGAAACAGGCTCCACAAAAATTTTACACCCTTCTTTGCTAAAATTGGGTACGTCACTACACACGATTGTACATGTATGTATGTATGTATGTACATAACTCGGAAACAACTAAATTAGTTAGCAAAATTAGGCTGCTAAGTCAACGTTTTAGTTATTCTTTAGCCAGGTGTGTACAGCCTGTGTAGCAAACTGTTTGGCTTGGGGAGGAAACCCGATGTCCGATATTCGAGTGCAGTGATGGGCTTTGGGTACGAGTTTGCTGACAACCCTGGTGTAGTCGTCTCCAGGAAGGGGCGGCAGGCTGGGAGCTTGCCAGGGGTCGTATTCTCCATTGAGAACCAGCAGCTTGCTTAGAGAACCGATGTCCTTTCCTCCATAGTAGACATTGGTGGCTTCCAAATTACTCTTCACCGCCGAGACAGAGACGTTGTAGGCTGTTCGGCAGTGTTGGTGGTAGCCCTCTAACGGCAAGAAGTGGAGCAACTTGTCCTTGCTCTCGGTCTAAACTTTTCTTTTCACTCCAAGTTTTACTGAGTAACTTTCTATCAATCTACCTGAAACCATCCGAATTCTGTACACGCCTGCCATTCGAATAGAATTCCTAGCAATGTTTTAACTAAAGACTTGAGTGAGTTCAACACCTTTAGTGGATTGTTGCACTTTGCTCCGATCGGGATCCTAGCTTTTAGAACCTTTAGCAATAAAGCAAATGGTCCGCTTTGTTGTCCAACTCTGCACAATAGCACTATAGGCGCTTCCAAACCAATTTGTGCGAATTCATAGGCAACGATGTAACTCAGTTTGGACCAGGCGTAAAAGAACAGTTTCTCCCAATCCTTGAAGCCTGTGTCTGTGCACAAATTCAGCTTCCGCGCAAACTCTTTCGGTCGATTTTTCGCCGCATCGGACAGCTTTTTCTTAGCTTCAACCAAAACCGGCAAGCATTCTGGAAATCTGTCATCTAATGCACGCTCTGCTAAGTCCAGGAACTGATGAAAGTTCTCAAACGCCAGCAGAGGTCCGCTCAAGGCTATGCCACCAGTAGACAAATGCGGAAATTTCTGACGCATCCAGACAGTCAGCGATCCGGGGTAGGAACAACCAATCACGATTGGCGGTTTCTTGAACTAAATCATAAATACTGTTACATAGTGTTTATGTACATAAATCTCTATAAATGAGCTTGGTGTGGCTTATAAACTGAATCAGACTTTCTCTGTGATGCAGTAGTGTACACAAAATTCTGAAGGTGGTAAACTTAAATTGACTGGACAAACTGATTTGAAAGGAAAAATCAACTTAAATTACAGGTTTAGTACATGATCTACGATTGTCCAAATTTCTACCAATTTTTCTTTCTACCTCTTCCTGAAAGCCGGTGGGCTGGGCCACCATATGAACCCTGCTGCTGCTGGTGTGACCAAATTCTACAGTACCTATTATCTGCTTACTTTGTGCTCACCCATCACAACTTTTTCAATGAAATAAGCGAGATCAGCGATGGCTTGTTTGCTTGAGAAGAGTCTCGAGTCTCTGCTGGGCACAAATTCAGACGAAGGACTATCTCCGGGACCGTAATACCGGTGCACCAAGGTGAACCCAACAGGGTTATAGCCCGATTCTGCTAATAACGGCATATACAACGAATACCTATCCACTTCCTCAGATTCTCCCCCAACCATGACTAAGGGCACATCGGACAAATTGCTTCTATTCATTGGCACATGGTGGAAATAGGTGTGGTTCCAGACCTTGGTGTTCAGCGCATCGAAATGATCGACCTTCTGCAACCGAAACACTTTTTGGATTTTTGTCGCAAGTGTCTTCAAGTTATTCTGATTGAGATAGTAGTGATGGCCCAGCGTATGAAAGCTGTTAGCGCCCGCACATACAAGGCACAGTGCCAAGGCTGATAATCCTGCTCGCATATTCAACAGTGAAAGACAATATCAAACTGAAGGGAGCTTGATTGTCTGCCGACTTATATACGTCGTCTCATAAAGGTCGTTGTCTGGGTTCAGCCCCTAATCAAGTCTAGACTGTTATCTATTGTATAATACTGCACTTCTATCAAGTTTTTGGTATTTCGTGCTAGCATATCAGAAAGTGCTCTTTTAAAAGTGCAAATCTATGCAGGAACAAAGATCTTCTAATATTTCCAGTCACCTTGGTTGATAAAATAAACAGGCAGTTAAAAGTTATTCTGGGTCATAACGAACGGACCCCGTTCCTGACACTGACAGTACGTCAAATAGTGTCGTAGCGTGTGGCGTGGGGTGGAACATTACCTCCAAAGCAGGAAAATTTTTAAAAATTAGCCTTCAAAAGCGCGTGCCTACTACAAGTATAGTACTGATGGCTCAGTTTTGGAGGCTTCACAACGTTAACTGTTAACGCCAAAGCAAGAGAGGCACACAGGGTCAAAGTCACAGCGCGTCACACCTTCGCAGTATCGGTCGGAGAATGAAACTTGCTCCAGACATGATGTGCAATCATTCGTGGGTCTATTTTATGTGACTAAACCAGACACAGGACAGAGCAGTTAACTTGGATCTTCTGTATAACATCATCAGCAGTCTGGGAACAAATCTGGTACTGATCTTTCTGTTAAACAGTGAAAGAGATTCACACTATATAACACACACTGGTCTAACCCTCTTGTCATTGTTTTGTTGGTGTATTTACTATAAACTCCTTCATTTTGGTGCCGAACAGACCCGGGATTCATTGTTGTGTTGTGTTTGCCACTATGCCCAAGCCAAAGACCAAGCTCGTTCAACCCGCTCAGCCGCCTAGACGCTCACCTCGTCGCAAGCCTAAGGCCGCTCCAGTCTCCCATTCCTCTTCCGCTTCCTCAACTCATCTCTCAAATACCACAGATGTCTCTCCCGCTCGTTCAACGCCTCTCCCTGCTGCCTCCCGTCTGCACAACCTTGATGAAACCCCCATTCAACAGCCTTCTTTGGCACAAGCCCTCCTTCGACAACAAGAGTTCCATCAACAACAACTTCAACAACAACTCGAACAACAACGAGAGCAGATGCAGCAGTTTATGATCGCTCACCAACAACAGCAACAACAGCAACAACAATTTCAACAACAGCAACAACAACAAATTCAACTTCTGACCACTCTTCAACAGCGCCCATCCCATCCACATCCACAACTTTCTGTCAACCTTCCGCGTCCTTCTATCTACTGTTTCGATCAGTCAGCCAACGATGTCCCCTTCGCTCACTGGTCCGCTGACGTCACCTCCTTCGTACAGCAGTCTGGTCTGCAATGGTACAAGGTTCTCGAAGACGCTCTCGACCCTGACGCGCGACAACAATTCCATTCGCTTCCACCGGACCAAACCACAACTCTCGAGTCAGCTCTCGCCGCATTGGAGCCGCTGTTGCAACCCGAAGAAACTCCGATCCACATCGCCCTCTCACTCCTCCAACATCAACCAACTCCTGACGTCATCAAGTTTTCCCACTTTTTCAAGCAACAGTTCTCTCGTCTCCCTGATGCCAACACCCTCGCCTCCGCTTTCTACATCAATCTGCTTCCTCACCACGTCAAGAAACACATGGTCCACTATCTCTCAGATCCAACTCACCCTCATGACATCCATGCGGTGGTTACAGAGGCCATCAGGTACCACAACACCGAGCAAGCGGTTCACAACTCTCTCACTCAACGTTCGTCTCCCTCTTCAACCCCACAACAACGCGCGTCCGCTGGTTCCCCTCCCAGGTGTTACAAGTGCAACAAAGTCGGCCATCTCGCCCGCCAGTGTCATTTGCAACCCGTCTCTTCCAAGTCTACTCCTATCAAGTCAACTCCAGTCTCTCCTGTTCATCCAGTCGTTCGCCGTACTGCTCTTCTCAACTCTCGACCGTGCTCTCCTTCCCCTTCACCTCAGGACGCTTGTCACGCACAGAGGCGGCCACGTCGACACTCGTCCAAGGAAGGTGCACCGCAGCTCACGCCATTCGCTAGCAGAGCCACCGGTATCATCACATGGTTCAACTCTCGCTATGGATTCATCTCAAGCTCCGATTCTCCTCAGCACTACTTCTTTCTCCCGTCTCAACTTCACTCTTCTGTGTCCCAGCTTGCAATGTGCGGCAGAGAGGAGGTTCAATTTGATGTTCTGGATGGCCAGCCTCACTATGTGGCGGTCAACATTACACCCACTGCTTCTCGGTCGGCTTCTGGCTCTCATTCCCACCGCTTCTACTCTCCCGGTTCTCACAGTTCCCGCTCTCCCATTGTTCGTGATACCAGACGATCGTCAGACTCGGACGTGCCCGCAGATCGGCGCTCGTTTGGGGGGAGTGATGAAAGAGATTCACACTATATAACACACACTGGTCTAACCCTCTTGTCATTGTTTTGTTAGTGTATTTACTATAAACTCCTTCAACAGGTTATCATTTTTGAAAGTATATGCTTAGATGGAGTCTAAATGTGAATGCTTGTGAAAAAACAATAAAGGACAATTCACGGATAACATGCAAAACAATGGATACTACTCACTAAAACTACAACATCCACAGACAAGCAGATTGTGTACAACTTTTGTAGCGCCGCTTGTAATACAATGCACTACAAACTGTACACACGTAAGTACTTAGCCAAAGAATAAAAAGTATGGGTATGCTATACATGTGTAAGTCATTTATTCTTTAGCCAGGTGTGTACAGCCTGTGTAGCAAACTGTTTGGCTTGGGGATGAAACTGAGAGTACATTCTAATTCTAGAGCAGTGATGAGCTTTGGGTACGAGTTTGCTGACAAGCTTGGTATAGTCGTTGCCAGGCAGGGGCGGCACGCTAGGCCCATGCCAGGGATCGTATGCTCCGTTCAGCACCAGCAGCTTGTTCAGAGAACCGATGTCCTTCCCTCCGTAGTAGACATTGGTCGCTTCCAAACTATTCTTCAACGTTGAGACAGAGACGTTGAAGTATTCTCTACAGGCATGGTGATACTGCTCTAACGCAACAGAGTGCAAAAACTTGTCCTTGCTGGTTGTCTAAATAAACTACAATTTCTAGTTTCAGAGCAGTGCAAACATGACGTCATCGATTTTTGGCCACACTTTCGACCCCTCCCCTTCGGTTGTGATTATTTTTCAAACCCTACCGAAAATTGTGCAATTTTTTTCGAAACTCCATTTGCAAAATGTATGAACAGGATGTCC
Source organism: Sabatieria punctata (assembly GCA_030248155.1). NCBI lineage: Eukaryota > Metazoa > Nematoda > Chromadorea > Araeolaimida > Comesomatidae > Sabatieria > Sabatieria punctata. The sequence goes on along the minus strand of JASANB010001971.1, from coordinate 100,549 downwards.
AAAAAATAATTACAACATTACAAACGCTTACTGCAGCTGTTCTGCTTAACTGATTCACCTCAGTAAAAGCTCAAATTGTTCAGCTCATCGTGCCGTCCAAAGCGGAGTCCTTTACTCCAACCAAAACTTGAAACACAGGACAAAACGTAAAAAACACCATTTCGGCTGCTACCGACTGAACAGTAAAATGGCACTTTTAGATGAACAGTTTGAGCCCTTACTGAACTGAATCGGTCCAGCAAAACAGCAGCGGCAAGTTTTTGTAATGTTGTAGTTATTTTTGGGACACCCTTTGTACTTACATTGTATACGTACAATATGGAATCAGCGCTACGATTTAATCATATGTATCTTCGTCTAGGCTTATAGGGTTTAGCTACAATGTAGTCATGTGCAGGGTAAAAAAAGCCAAGACTAATTAAAAATACGTGTGGCTTAAATACAAGCTATACCTACTGTTGCATCTACAATGCCAAGCTAATTCCTTTCTGTTGTTGTGTTTAGTTTTTAGTTGAAAATACAGGACCGGATGCACATCTATGTAGCTGTACTGTTTAGGAACCAAATTTTCTTGAAAATTTCGGCTTGAGAGAGATAGTGTATACTAACCTCAAAATAATAAGATACATGCATGTGCCAATTTTAGTTCATTTGGTTTAAAAATAAGCTTCCCCAGTTTTCAGAAAAGGGTCCATTGCACGACACATCTACGTATCTTTCCAAACTCACCGAAAACCAACCGAATTCCGTGCAGGTCTGCCACTGCCATAGTGCACCATGTGGCACTTGACTCCACTTTACTTGATCTATAAACTCCCGTGGTTTGTAGCACTTAGGACTGATTCCAATTGCCGATCGCAGTAAAGCAAAAGGTCCGTTTTCTTTTCCTTCCCTGCACAATTTCTGTAGGTCCGATGTTTGATCGTACTGTCCGAAAGCAACCCCAATTATAACAGAAGGAAAAATCCAGCTGTAAAAGAACAGTTTCTCCCAATCCTTGAAGCCTGTGTCTGTGCAGAAATTCAGCTTCCGTGCAAACTCTGTTGGTCGATTTTTGGCCGCATAGGCCAGCTTTTTCTTGGCGTCAACGAATACCCGGAAGCACTCTGGAAATCTGTCTTTGAAAGCACGCTCCCCTATATCCAAGAACTGCTGGAAGTCATCCAATGCTAGCAACGGTGCACTCATGGCTATGCCGCCAGTAGACAAGTGAGCATACTTCTCACGCATCCAGACGGTCAGGGAACCCGGGTAGGAACAGCCGATCAGTATTGGTGGTTTCTTGAACTAAAACGCAAATGCCCTTATATGCATGTAAGATATGAAGTATGCACTATGTACTGCGCTGCGCAGCATACTGCTTTTGCAAAGAAATGGGTTGTATTTAGATTTACCCAAAAATTAAGCTCTGCTATAAATGTTCTAGACTAGCAAAAACGTTTGAATTTTATTTTAAAATTTGAGATAACTGCTCTGCTTACTTTGTACTCGCTCATCACAACTTTTTCAATGAAGTAAGCGAAGTCAGCGATGGCTTGTTTGCTTGAGAAGAGTCTCGAGTCTCTGCTGGGCACAAATCTAGATGAAGGACTACCTCCGGGACCGTAATACCGGTGCACCAAGGTGAACCCAACTGGGTTATAGCCCGATCCTGCTAACAACCCCATATAGAACGAGTAGTCATCGTGCTCTACAGATTCTCCCCCAACCATGACTAAGGGCACATCGGACAAATTGGTTCTATTCATAGGCACATGGTGGAAATAGGTGTGGTTCCAGACCTTGGTATTCAGCGCATCGAAATGATCGACCTTCTGCAACCGAAACACATTTTTGATTTTTGTCGCAAGTGTCTTCAAGTTATTCTGATTGAGATAGTAGTGATGGCCCAGCGTATGACTGTTAGCGCCCACGCAAAAAGGGAACAGTGCCAAGGCTGATAATACTGCTTGCATATTCAACAGTGAAAGACAATATCAAACTGAGGGAAGCTTGATTGTCTGCCGACTTATATACGTCTTCTCATAAAGGTCGTTGTCTGGGTTCAGCCCCTAATCAAGTCTAGACTGTTATCTACAATAACGCACTGCTTTCAAGTTTTGGCATTTCGTGCTAGAATCATCATAAAGTGCTCTTTTAAAAGTGCAAATGTATGTAGAAACAAAGATCTTCTAATATTTCCTGTCACCTTGGTTGATAAGCAGGCAGTACAAAGGGCAGATGGATAAAAAGGTCAGGCCGGAACTACAGACGATTATTTATTCTGCCTCAACGAACGGACAGCGGTGCGTCAAAGAGGTCGTCTAATCAGATTCGGATCCGATGTGCGTGGCGTGGCGTTGTTGGGCCGAACATTATCTGCAAAACGCGAAATTTTTTAAAAATTAGCCTTCAAAAAAGCGTACCTAGTACAGCGCTGATGGCTCAGTTTTGGAGCGTTCAAAAGGTAAACTGTTAAGCAAGTGAGGCTCACAGAGTTAAAGATACAGCGCATCAGACCTTCGCACTCTCGAGGAATGAAACTTGCTCCAGACATGTTATATAATGGTGGGTCTATTTTATGTGACTAAACCAGACACAGGACAGAGCAGTTAACTTAGATCTTCTGTATAACATTCGTCCCGGCCGGCGTGGGGGAAGGTGGAATGGGATTGCCGTCAGGTAGGGGATCGAGGGAGGTTTCGCCCAGAGGGGGTCCAAAATTTCAAAAAGCTTCGGTACGCCTGGAGATGCGTTTTCACCACGTTTTTCTCAATATATAAGGAGGCTAAAAATCGCTATTTTAAGCTGCAAATAGCGTTTTAGAGCTGATAACAGGCAAAAAAACGATAAAAAGGGGTTCCAACACCACCGATTTCTCTTAAACATCAGCAGTGGAAGCGCCAAATTCGGTTTGAACGATTTTCAAGCGAATTTTAAGCTAAAAATTCGGTATTTCTGAGCCAGTTTGTTAGTACTGGAACCGCTACTATTCCGAGAATATTTAGCGGATAGCAGGTGACAGAAAACGCCTAATTTATGCTTAGAACAGTTTCAGCGAAGCAAAAATGCCCTTTGTTCCATTTTATTTTACAGAACGGTCCAGAAATTTAGTGAAACGTTTAAACAACTGATACTACCTTCATCAATGCGTGTAATTAGGTCATTTTTTTGCTTATTTTTTATTAAGACAGAGTTTATTAAGACCCTTTTCCCTACTGCGTAAATAACCATGTTGACGTTTTCAAAGCATCATGTGCATAGTAATTGCTTGGATTCAAGCTCAAACATAGTTTATGCACCCAGAAGGTCAAGCACAAAATGCACATAACACTCTAGATTTTGATTAATAAAGACCGCATTCATTTATGAACGGATTCCGGATGGGGAAAACGGGCCATCTTCTGTCTTCCACTGAGTAAGAGAGAACCGCCTTTTATTAAATTTATTAAAGGGAGCTTGAGCTACATAGATTGTCTGTTGTATATACGTACATACCTACTCCAGTCCAGGCAGAGGCTGTTGTCTGGGTTCAGCCCCTAATCAAGTCTAGACTATTATCTATAAATGCATTGCTAGTAAATTTTGGCATTTCTGGTTGAAATATAAGAAAGTGCATTTTGAAAGTGCAAATGTCATAGGTGCATGAGCAAGCTCAACAATCTTCTAACATTTCCAGCGTAATATTACATACCTTAGTGAGCAGCAAAGCGGTTGAAACAGCGCGGCCTTTTAAAATGCACAGCCTTCTATCAGTACCGAAGAAAACTACGGTGCTGAGAAGTTATGCTGTGGCCTCCAGTAGTCAGAACGCAAAGGACCAAATTTATAAGTAATGTTTGGGTAGGAATTTGCAGACACAAAGGTTGAATGAAAGAATCTTTCCCTTTGTGTTCGAAACGTTTTGCCACAACAACCATCTGTGCCACTCACATTTAATAAGCAAACCTGCAGACAATCACGAAATGTAGGTAGCAGTGGACACAAAAAAGTCACCTGCCACTATGGAAATTGCTACTGAACTGAACTGAACCGAATTTATTGGGGGAAACCCAATAGGATACATATAAACCATTTCTGATTATGTCTCAATGCATCCAATTAGTCATTTGTTTTCGCTTAGTGTCAGAGTTTTACATGGTGATGCGTAGACCTAATTCGTAGTACTACAAACTACTAACTACAAACTACATATTTTCGGCGATTATGACGTCATCACGACTACAAATTAACTAAGACTACATATTATTTTGGCTAACTACAAATTGACTACAAACTACTTTTTCATAATTTGCGAATTTGTAGTCATTTTTCTTGGAAATTTTGCGATTTTTTAATGTAATTATATATAAATTGGGTCCCAATCGGCCTTTCAGCTGTCTTGAGTTTATGATAAGCTTACCAAATACCAAGAACGAAGCTATTTTTATGTAAAGTGTTATAAAGAAAGATCGTTTTTCCAATTTGCCTGCTTTTTTACCCCTATAAATTTTCAAACAAAGGAGACCACATGATTGACTTTTGCACATTCGTTCGTGTTTTTTGTGTCTTAGTTTTTAGAAAAATATCTCATTCTGTTTTAAAAAATAGCAAATGTTCAGCATTGGAATTTTATTAAGCATTGAATTCTGTCTGTTTGTTTTCAGAAATATCTATTAGAATAGGCGATTTTTTACAGAAAAAAACAATGAACAGGTTTCCGGTTATTATTTTTGCAAAGCATTTCTATGACTAATTGTTCATTTGGCAAAAATTGGCACTCATATCGAATTTCTGACATTTGGTAACCTGACTGCAAATTGACTACAAAACTAAAACTACATATTTTTTGAACTTGAATTTGACAACTACAAACTAAGACTACAAATTATTTTCGCGAAAATTTTTAACTACAAACTAAGACTACAAATTGAAATTCTCTGAGGAAATAGGTCTAGTGATGCGCATGCATGACCGGATTTATGTTAAGATGTTGTAACACTGACAACGTTTAAGCGTGTTTTTAGTGTTTTAGGCAGTTCATACTTTGTTAGTAAACAACCCATGTGCTATTTGGCTTTTCATTAAATTTAATTGTAATTAATTAATCGATTGTTGTACTTTGTTTGGATTGGTTTTGTTAGTGGTTATCATAAAAATGTGCATCCCTAGCCCTACCGTGCATTCCACCTACCGTAAATGCCAACTTTGGGTTCCAGAAGGCAGGTTCTGGCCTCTGGACTAACGCAGCCGTTGGCGAATGGGAGTTTTGGTGGCGAGTGAATCTGACAAAAACCTGTTTTTCGAAAAAGAACGTTGGGTTGGGGATTATAGGAAAAAAACCCCCCAACAAGATGGCCGCCGTTAGGGTTACTGTAGCGCCGCGCGGTGTGTAGTAAAGTGGCGCGGGAAGTTCAAAAATAGCAAACGCATTTATCAGCACCTGCAATAGCAACGAAAACAGAACATATTTTTGCGCAACTACCGCTATAAATTAGAAGTGTTTAGCAGTTGTATTTGAATCTTTGCCAACGAATAATTACTTATAGAATTTAGTTGAATTTATATTCATGTAGAAAAATGTTAGCAATGGCATAAAACGCTATGCTGTTGGTGGCAGAGAATCGTGAAAGCCACGGCATGGCATTCATAAGATACCGAAAAAGATAATATAACTGTTTTTTCTTTTAGTAAGTAAGTTTATTTCGCCGAAACACAGAAAAAGAACGAAATACAAATGTTGGGCGCGGCATACACGACCACGTATGGTCTTATGTTGCCGAAGTTAGATCAAACATAGGCAGGCTACTAATTCTTTTTGTAAATAGACTAAGAGAATTTGAATTGACAACTTCACTGGGTAAATTATTCCATAGCCGGATGGTTCTGACTGCGAATGAGAACTTTCTACAGTTGAGGTTTTTCTTTAACACAGGTAGATACAGTTTCTTATCATGACCTCTTGTACGCATGGTTTTAGCCCATTCAAAATAGTCTTCAAAACGCATATCATTCAGTCCGTACACAATTCGGTATACGTACTGCAAGTCAATGATAATACGTCGCGTTTCTAGAGTTGCCAAGTCAAATTTGCGAAGTCGGCCAATATAGAAACCTTGTATTTCATTTTTGTTCAGATGCAGTGTAAACGACCTCTGGACGCTCTCCAAAACTCTAATATCCTTCACTTTAAAAGGATTCCAGACTGGGGTGTCATAGAGGAGTAAGGAGGGAGTACTGGAGTAACTATGGATGGCAAAGCAGGTTTGTGGTGGATTGTTCCTCTAGAAAAAACAATGTTTAATGTATAGGCCGGCCTATACCAGACTCTGAAAATTCGACGATTTCATCTAGGTCCGATCAATAAAAAGGAAAAGTCGTCAAATTGGGGGATATTACCTACCATGAGCTAGCATTTGCGTGAATTCGTCAAAGTCTGCATTGAGCTGCGTAACTTTTTACCTTTCTACTTACAGTTGAATAAATTTTCTGACAAAGTAAGCTCTGTTACAAAAGACAGTATGTAGGACCCGAATTCGTCTTCGCCATTACCCAAAGAATGGGAACGGACTGGATCTGCCCCTTGCACTTAAAGCTACAATAGCAACAACACGTGTTCGTACAAACGGAAACGGGGACAGCTATCAGTGAGACAAGCCCAGACTGACACCGAGCATGTGTGCCGGTGTCCGGCTAGTACCGAAGGAATGGCAGGATGTGGGTGCGCGTGATCGACTCGCCGTGTGGTGAGGCCTAACGCTACGGCCACGCCAGGACAATTCATCCATCCATCCATCCAATGCGAGTTCTATCGTACTAAACAGGCAGTTCCCAGCACTGGCACGACACCTTGGCATCACTCATCGACAGACAAAGATACGCTGTCAGAACAAAAACTTCGACAATGACTTACTTCTGGTGTTGTACGTACGGCCTTACGTACTTATTTTACCAAAGAAAAAGTATGGTGCACGCAGACAGAGACAAATCTTCTAACCACTGGTAACAAATGCGTAATCAAGATCTCAAGTGCAGTTTCGCAGAGACTTCCACGAGAGAACCGTGAGAGTATCGTCTGAACGAAGGCTTTTTCAATTTAACTTGACAGGCTGGAAGCGCTTCATCTTCAGTTCAGTTCGGCAACCAACCAATCCGGAGACTAAACCGAGAATAAATATAATTGATCACGTTTTCAGTCAACTCGTGGGTAGCGAGGCTATCGACCGGAACCAAAATTCCGACTGGAACCGGACCGGAATTACCCCAGTTCCGGGCGGAACCGAAACTTTTCAACAAAGGCTAAAAATTCGAAATTCTAGCTGAAAACTGCAGAAAACAGTTACAGTGTTTAGCGTTATTGCATGGAATTTAGGAGGTTTGCTTCCAAAAAGAGCGGAAAGTCAAAAAGTTCCCGTTTCGGCACCCTTCAGCACAGGAACCGGAATTCCGGTCGATCGCTAATCATGGGCAGTGTTTAATAATTGCAGCCAGGGATCGATATTATACAGTAGTGCACAAAAAAAATGTCCTCTCCACTTTTTCGGGTTCACTAAAATCACTCTTTTTCACTCAATTCTCAACGAATTTGAACCAAATTTTCAGGGTAGGTGCCCAATTAGTCCAGCTACTTGTGTTACAGTTTCGGCGCGAAAATTCAAATTTTGGCGGGAACTTTAAACGAAAATGCGAAAATCACATGGTCTCATAAAAACGGCTCTTACTCAAGAAATACAAAAGCTACGCCCGTCAAATCACGGCCGCTTATAGACCCAATATAGTGCAATTTTATGTAGAAGTTTCAAAACCCTCGCTCAAAGTACGCGCGAGAATCCGATTTTCAAAGTTGGCAAAAAATAAGGATTTGTCATCATTTCCAAAGCTAACATTTTGAGGTTCACTAAAATTGCCCGTTTTCAGTCAATTCTCTGCCAATCTGAACCAAATTTGCAGAGTATGTGCCCAACGGGTCTGGCTAACTCTGCTAGAATTTGGGCGCGAAAATTCAAATTATGGCGGGAAATTTAAACGAATATGTGAATATCATAAAATGCTCTCATAAAAACGGCTCTTACTCAAGAAATACAAATGCTATTCTGGTGAAATCATGACCGCTTATAGACCCAACATAGTGCAGTTTTACATAGAAGTTTAAAAACCCTAGCTCAAAGTACGCGCGAGAATCCGATTTTCAAAGTTGGCAAAAAATCGGGATTTATCCATTTCCAAAGCTAACATTTTGAGGTTCACTAAAATTACCCGTTTTCAGTCAATTCTCTGCCAATCTGAACCAAATTTGCAGGGTACGTGCCCAATGGGTCTGGCTAACTCTGCTAGAATTTCGGCGCGAAAATTCAAATTTTGGCGGGAAATTTAAACTACAAAGTATCCAGCAAAAATTGTTCTTACTAATGTTTAAATTTCCCGCCAAAATTTGAATTTTCGCGCCGAAATTCTAGCAGAGTTAGCCAGACCCGTTGGGCACCTATTCTACAAATTTGGTTCAGATTGGCAGAGAATTGACTGAAAACGGGCAATTTTACTGAACCTCAAAATGCTAGCTTTGGAAATGGATAAATCCCGATTTTCTGCCAACCTTTAAAATCGGATTCTCGCGCGTACTTTGAGCGAGGGTTTTGAAACTTCTACATAAAATTGCACTATATTGGGTCTAGAAGCGGCCGTGATTTCACGGGCGTAGCTTTTATATTTCTTGAGTAAGAGCCGTTTTTATAAGACCATTTTATGATATTCACAAATTCGTTTAAATTTCCCACCAAAATTTGAATTTTCGCGCCCAAATTCTAGCAGAGTTAGCCAGACCCATTGGGCACATACTCTGCAAATTTGGTTCAGATTGGCAGAGAATTGACTGAAAACGGGCAATTTTAGTGAACCTCAAAATGTTAGCTATGGAAATGGATAAATTACGATTTTTTGCGAACTTTGAAAATCGGATTCTCGCGCGTACTTTGAGCGAGGGTTTTGAAACTTCTACATAAAATTGCACTATATTGGGTCTATAAGCGGCCGTGATTTCACGGGCGTAGCTTTTGTATTTCTTGAGTAAGAGCCGTTTATATGAGACCATATGCTTTTCGCATTTTCGTTTAAATTTCCCGCCAAAATGTGAATTTTCGCGCCGAAACTGTAACACAAGTAGCCGGACTACTTGGGTACCTACCCTGAAAATTTGGTTCAAATTCGTTGAGAATTGAGTGAAAAACAGTTATTTTAGTGAACCCGAAAAAGTGGAGAGGACATTTTTTTTGTGCACTACTGTATGGTACCAGTACCGAGCGAGCTTGCAGATACGCATAAACGGGCTGGACGAGTGAGCTGACCCTAATTGAGCCGAGCCGTGATTTTTTAGGCTCGTGAACACCTCTAGTAACTTGCATTTTTTTATTCTGAGCAACTTTTAACCTAACTTGATCCTAACAATGGAATGATGAACAACAAGTCGTAATTTTATTCACTCAGATGAACACAAAATTGTTTAGAGTGTAACGGGTTAAGACGGTCATATAAAAATGTCGTACCTTACATATTTACTCATCGCTGCCTGCCAGCATCTGTTCTCCGTCATCGTAGACAGTGGAAACAACTGTGTCAATTGTCCGTGGAGATGGCAGTTAGGGCCGGCAATGGCGTCAGCTCTGAATTAGCCGTCGCAAGGTAAGTTCTCTGTCACAATCGCCGAGCTCTTAAAACAGCCGCTATGTCCGGTTCAGTCGACATTCTGCTACTGCTTTCGCGCATTAGGACGCTGCCGTTGCAGAGGTGCCTAAAGAAACTGCATATGCGTAAGTTAAAGCGAGAAAAACAATACACACCTAAGACAACCATCACTCAGTGCACCCGGTATGGACCGGTCGTTGCACGCACATCCTACAGCCAATAACCCATTACGGCAACAAAACGAACTACTTTTTTGGCCCGTCCCACCCCGATATCATACATGTAACAGGGGGGTCTGCCCCCACCCGACTTAGGCCAGACCCCCCGGATGGGACCCCTTGAGACGATTTTTCCGACCCCCCTCCGATTTTTCCGGCAAGTAATTTTTTGAGCACATTTTTGCGAAATTTTTCAATTTCAAACACAAGAATTGCCAAAATCGCCTGCAAAACAGCACTTTTTAGCTGTATTTCAGCCCAGATTAGCGATTTTTGGCGAAAAAAGTGCGATTTTTTCGATTTTTGAGCGTTTTTTAGTGCCCAACCCCTCTCCAAAAATTTGGGCTCAGATCCCCCGGCCGGCGCCAGACTACCCTCCCCCTTCGGCGGATAACCTGGTACATGTATGGCCGGTATAGTCAAAGAATTGTCGTCGTTTGTGTTCTCCATCCAGACTGGCTTCTTTGAATAAACTTAGCACTTCGTTCTCCGGCCGCGGACATCAGCGCGCAAATATTCTGCATGAACACGTTGGGCGTTGCGGTAAACAGAGGAGGCCAATTCGCCCTACCGGCCGACTACCCGACTTTTTAGTTTTAGGCTCAGGAACAACGTTCTAAAGAAATCTCCACCATGCATCCGATTCTTACAGGATATATATGCCCAAATACCGCGGACTGAGGTCTACTGTTGGTAAAATAAGCGCTATTCGTAGTACTAACGGTCGGTCGCTACTTAATAAACAAACACACACACTAGTCCTAACATAAAGATCTTCCTATTAACGATGTCATCCCTTGCTAACGAACTGACGAGCGAGACACTGAAGCCTATAGTATAAGTCATTTTAAACATAAAAAAGATGAAGGTGCTAACTAACCTAAAACGTTACGTTGTTACGCCAAACACGATTTTGTCCGCCTTCCTCATCCAAGGCAGGTGCAAGTGAGTTTACTTGAGTTAAAACGTCTTGCTGGAGCCGTTCTATCAGCTAGGTAGGCCATCCGTTCGAAAATTTTTGCTACTACTCCGCCATAATCGCTCACACGCTTCGACGACGCAAAACAACCAGATTTTCTGATCAACAACTAATATTTGGGTGACCAACTTCCACTAATTCGGACGGGTGCGGGCCGGTGATCTCCGGATCAATATTTAGCGCTATTTAGCAGGCGGTAGATTTATTTAGCAAATCGAACAAAATTTAGCTGGCCCGTTAGATATATTTTGCGATCGCTTCTACAGTCTGTCAACGCGTGAAACCGTCTAAACAACAAAAATTCCATTTATTTTTGGAAATCCTGACTGATTCTTCCGGTGTGCTGGTGCAGACGTGTTTTTCAGACTTATTGTAGTGGGAAGATTTGTAAGTAGTTCCAGTTTATTTAGCTATTCGTCTAAAATGCAACGTCGTGGCCGTGGTCGTCCAAAGACGGGTTTCGGCGTTCCTTGGGAACAAAAAGAAATACCGCAGGTAATCTATCAATACGAAGCGGGGGAAATTCTGTCGGAAAGAGACCTGGCTGACGCAATTTAGTGTTTGTTGGACTTCAGAGTCAGAAACGTAGCAGTTCATGGTTCAAGCGTTCTTGACCAAGCACAAGAAGAAAATGCAGGCACAACAGGTAATTTCGGTAGATGATGAAGTAATTTATCTCCAAACATTGGAAATTTACTGCTGCCCAAGTGACAGACCTTCAGATTCCTTCATCACTATGTTGCTTGCTTCTTTTATTGCACGGATTTTGCTGGGCCTTTTACTTTTTTCGGTTTCACGATTGCGTACAGAGTGGTCTAAGAAGAGAGGTAACAGAAATTTTAGCGTTTACTCTATACCGACCGCTTGTGTCTTTCTCACAGCTTTCTCTGTTATGCTATGTATAGACGCCATCAGATGCTAGCTAACTCTGCTCAACACCAACAGTGTCCGTCTTCCTCCCATAGCAAGACTTTCCAACTGATCCGGGAATGCACTCTAAATCCGGCAACGTTTTTTCAACGGTTGCTTTTCTTTTATAACCTGTTGCTTGCTGTATTGGGGCGGTCTGTCCGTTAATTTCAACATTCATACCCTAACCCGGTGTGGCACTTGCTGTCTGTCTGTCTGTCTGTCTGTCTGTCTGTCTGTCTGTCTGTCTAAGTTCGTCGGCAACCTTCTTTTCCTGTATAACCCTTTTGGAATCACCGTTACTATCTGTGGTGTTTAGGGACTGCGGATTCTCATTTGTTCAACTATGTTGGTGATTCCAAAAGATACAATAGACTACACCGTAAATGCTATTCTTAACAATGGTTTTGGACCATTTTCGCTTCATGGATTGCTTTAGCACGGTTATTTCAATATTTCAATCCACAAAAACCGGACCTAAGGAACAACTGCTAAGCAAATGCACGAATTACTACGAAGTTGTTACTCATTCTCCTCCTGTTCATCGTCCTCTTCAACCTCTTTCTCCTCTTCATCTTAATGCTCACCACTCTCTTTCGCCTAATCACTCTCGTTCTCACTTTCTCTTTCTCACCATCCTTCCTCTTGCTCCTCCTTCTCTTCTAGCCACCTCAAGGAATACGGGAGCGAAATGAAAACGGCCTTTTGCCAAACAAGGAATAGGTTAATCCGAATCTTCGGTTTTTTTACGTTAGGTCATGTGTATGTGCTTAAAGAAGACTCTGTTTCACTTCACAGCTTTGCAGAAGCCGAAAAATCTGAAATTGCATTTGGACCACTTTGGTACAGACCGCCTGAACAATGGGCCACTTTGATCGGGAGATACCAACGACGCACCATTCGGACGACTGAACACTCAGTATTCTACCTGCTTCATCGCACCATAAAAACAAGGCGACTACTAAACTTCGCAACATCGCAACCAGTCGCAACTTCGCAACCAGTCGCACCCGTTCGCTTCCGCCGGGCGCCAACTCTAGAACGTCGATGCGAAGAAAACAGAGGGAGCAAGAAAAAATCTTCCGACTTCTTTTTTGTTTTTCCTGTGCCTGGCTCTTGCTGGAAGGGCTGCTATGGCGTGATGTAAAGGATGCCTACTTTACTCTTTGTGTCTTTGCATTCAATGAAAGATGAGGCGGTCACATCAACAAGAAGGGCAGCCTGTTTCTCCACCACCACAGTTTAAGCAAACGACGCTTGACACCAGCTTTGCATTGCTGCAGTCGAAGGTACAAACACTAGTACAATATCTACTATAAAATTTGTTTTGCTTTTTGAATAAACAAGTGTAGTAAGCCTTTTAAGAACGCCAAGACTATGCACCCTGTTTTCCCAAAAACTAGAAGAACCCCTAGATTAGATACGCATCAGTATTATAGGGTACATACCACCAGGACCAGAGGCCCTGTTTCACAAAACTAAAACTGGTAACGGGCGCGATCTAGCTGCGTGTAAGAGTTGGTGATGATCCCGTAATTAATAGAAAAATCCTCTGCAATGAGGCTCCCAATCCTCGGGCCTTTGCGTAAATTGTTAAAAGCAACTACGTACGTAACTGAGTGACCAATTTCCGACTTACAGTAGATACAACTCAGCCCATGTTATTCGCTGATGGTCGGCATCTCACGACCATGAGCATCCCATTGAATTCAAGACAAAAGTAGTCTTCGCTTTCGCCTATGGTTTACGATCGCATCGTATCAAGAATAGAGAAAGTGTTTCTATGTGCACAATCACAATCCAAAGATTTTTGTTGCGGTAATTGTGGTCATACTGCATGTTTGATCGGTGGCAGCCTGGTAACAGTGTTGCCGATCCAAAAATTGTTATTTTTTGTAAAAAAAAACCGAACGGTTAATTGTCGCACCAAAATTGTATTCTTGCCTAAAAGCGAAAATTGCAGCCCAAAAATTATTCAGTTTCAGTTGATTGTTGCAATTTTTACCAAAATGTTATGGTTAAAACACTGCAAGTCTTCCTCCTGGCTCTCTGTAGCATTGAATAGATTTTCATTTAATGTCCATGTCCTTCGTCCGCTCCGCCCCTCAGTGTCCATCAAACAGTGTCCCCTCTACTAGAACATTGCTGTTTCATAATGCTGTTTCGTAACGTAATCTGATTTCTGATTCATTTGCGCAATTTCATCATCAAATGAATCTTCGCATCGACGTTCTAGAGTTGGCGCCCGGCGGATGCGAACGGGTGCGAATGGTTGCGAAGTTGCGACTGGTTGCGATGTTGCGAAGTTTAGTAGTCGCCTAAAAACAATGCGATTTTGGCAAAACGAACTTCACGTTCACACCAGCCAAAAATTGAAATCGACTACAGTAATCCCTCTAGCCCCGCCCCCGACTGGGGGGTTTTCTTCCTACTGCCGGGTTGGGGAGGGCGAGTACTGGTTGCGTAAATTAGTGTTTCTAATTTTTGCTCAGTTTTTCTTTGAAACAAGCACTGCAATGAGCTTTGTGCATACCTGTAACAGTGATCCACCGATCGAGGAGGGGGGTTGGGGGGTCTGGCGCCGGCGGGAGGTCTGAGCCCAAATTCTAGAACAAACCCAAACATAGGCTTGGGCACTAAAAACGCTCAAAATCGCAATTTTTCGGCTAAAAATTGTCAAAACTCGCTAATTTGGAATGAAATACAGCTAAAAAAGTGCTGTTTTACAGGTATTATGTGAGTTTGGATACCTTTTTCAGGAATTGAATGCTAAAGGATACAACACGCATTTACGATCAGGTTACAGCCATTCTTTAGCCAATTTAGCAGGCTCATCAGTTGTTTAAGACCCGCGTTTGTGTGCCAGTTCTAATAAGTAACTCAGGCTGTAACGTAACACTATGTATCTTTGAACCAAACTATCAGCTTTTGTATTTATAGTTGCTTCTGATGCATCCCTGCATCTTCTACAAGCTAAATTTCATGGAAGGAAAAAATTTAATAAAATTCTTAATGAAAAATTTTCATAAAAAAGCTTTTTTGGCCTTCAAAAAAATTTTTTACAGTTCTATTATTGTGTATTGCTTATGTCTATTTAGAGCAATGGTCCACCTAATGTAATGTAGCTGGGCGCTAATGTATAACTCTGCCTGTGCATTAATTTTATGAGAATAATGGTAAGGGTGTGTAAGCTGCTCACTGCTAATTAAAGTTTAAGTCACCTAAGCTAAGCCAACCAACAACTTCGATGGATAGGTGGTATACGTAGGAATAACAATAGTTTTAGAGAAAAGAACTGTGCTGCTATGTTAATTTACGTTCACAGGCAACTAACTGTAAACTTACTGTACACCTAACAAAAAACTAGTGAATGCGTTCTATGACACCTGGTCCGATAACTCGACAACACGTAATCTGAGGTTAAGCTCAAACAATTAGGCGTTGTTGTGTAAAATAATAATCTGCAGTCGGTAGCAGTCGTTTGACACCTCAGTCTGCCGTCTTTGTTAAATGTTTGTGATTTGGGTGCTCTCCCCTTTAGGGCGATTTTTTGTAACAAAGAAAAGTGGGTTGGTGGGGGATTAGGGCAATCTTTTTTGTTACTACCTGCTGCTGTCTGCAATAACTGAAAAACCGCAGTTAACTTTGCCATCAAATCTTGTATTCCGTCTGAGCTTCTGACAGTTCTATCCACAGCCGTTTTCTTTCTTCGTTGTTTGCAGCGATCGCTCTACTGTGGCAACGCGGTGGTGAGAGAATGGAAGATTGATCGAAATAAGAAAAGTAATTGCTGCTGCGGCTTGGTTGGTTCAATTCACCAGCATAAGTCATTGATGCAACTTCGATGTCACTCCTTTGCTATATTTAACTGTAAGCACATGATTTTTTGTCTGCCAAAGAATTGCGAAATCGGTAGTCGATTCTTTCTTCTTGTTTGTATTATAAGTGTGTGTAGGGATGCAACCGAATACAAAAATACCGAATACCGAATACCGAAGCGGATTTTCGGAACCGAATAATACCGAATTATACCGAATAATACCGAATATTGATTATTCGCAACGCGACTGCAAAAATATACTGTCTAACTACTCTTTCTTGTTTTTTGCTAAACTTTTTTTATGCTAAAAAAGCTGTAGAGTGACGTATTGCTTGAATGCTATAGATTTATCCATGCCTATAACTAAAACAAGCCCTATTTGGTCGTTCTGCTGATGGTAAAGAACAAGCACAAAATTTGCGAACAAACAGTTCAAGAACGCGAGTTAGGTCACAAGTGCCCTGATTAATCATGTGAAGTCACAGCACAAAGACACTTCCGCGTATACATTGTATATCCTCCTATTATCTGCCACATGGCGGAGATTTCGTAAAAACACTTGCCCCTAAGCCTGAAGCTAAGCCTAAGCCTAAAACGGAAGCTAAAAGTTGGGTTTGACAGCGGGTTGGGCGAAAGGGCCTTCTCAATTGTCTGGAATGTGGTGGATAACAGGACGATATTTACACGCTAATCACAAACGCATACAGAAAGTTGGAGAAAGGGAGCATCCATCCAGTGCTACTGTAAGCACTGGAGCCGGCAGCTTAGGCATACAACTTAGGTTGGATGAATCGTTTGAAAAGATAGATTGGATTTTGTAGTATTTGGTAGATAAAACAAACGCTTAGGTTAAGAAGTGGAAAGCTAGCGTAGTCTACTGGGAACTGAAAAGGCCGAAATGTTGATGTTTATTATTATGTAAGTTAAACCTTGATCTTGAAGTTCGTTGACTTTTTGTATGAATATTCGTTGTTTGCCAAAATTTTTGCATGTAAATGAACAGAGAAATGTAAAAGAAGAAATATCTCGATGATTTCTGCACAAAATCAAGCAAAACAGTGCAATTTTAACGGCTTTGCAATATTCGGTATTATTCGGTATTATTCGGTTTGAAAAATACCGAATTCGAATAGTACTAGTAACCGAATTATTCGGTTCATACCGAATAATACCGAACTTCGGTTGCATCCCTAAGTGTGTGTGAGTGAGAAAGAAGTTCATGATTATCGGAAAATCAAAAACCCTGCTTCTATAAGAACACTGAACCAATGACACTGCCGTTATTTGGCCGTCGAACTTTTGACACATTGCTGTCCAGGCGAGGTTCTTAACCTCCAGACTGAGTTTGAGCAGTAGCGATAGCAAGCTTAAAACAACCGTCAAACTAGTGTTTGAATACGACAGCTATAAATAAGTGTATAATTCAGTTTAGGGTTTTGTTACGGTTTTGGTCAGCAATTCCTTTTACGTGCATTCTAATCAGAGAACCAGTTTCCATGCATTTTCCAGCACTTTTGGACCGCACCTCCAATAGTGCAACGAAAATTTGGGATATAGCGTCTTATAGAGGTTTGACTATATCTAAATCATTCGTGTGCATGCACGTATGAGGGGGTGGGTGTTGGCAGACATTGGCCGCGGGGGCTTAGTGTGGGGTTTACGCCTCCGCTCGCCGGCCAATACCACCCCCTTGGTCGGCCATACCTCCCGAGAAAATTTTCGCTTATTTAACCGAAATAGGCGTTCTTGGAATTCTGCCCCCCCCCAGAGATCTCCAGCCAGACCCCCTCCGGATTTTTCTGGCCCATGTATGGGGTGATAGGATTGTAAGTTTGCAACTGTAAGAATGTAAGCATAAACGAGCTCAGAATAGCTATTTTTAACCAATTTTAACGAAAATAAGCCGAAAAACCTTGATTTTACTCCAAAATCCGGCTTTCTGGCTTGCCATCCCCTCAACTCCCTCAGAATTTGAAAATTTACCACTCCGGCCTCAACCGAAATGCTAGCTTATGTCTGGGTATTGGACCAGGCCGGGAGTTGCAAAAGTTCCGGGCCGGGGCGAGTAGTGTACTAAAAATCGCTCAAAATGGTTTGAAATAGCTACAATACAAGGACAATGTGCCAGTTAGACACTGCTAAAAATCGTTGTTTTACAGCTCGTTCGTGCCTGACTGAATAAATTATATAAAATGCAAATAAATGGCTAAAGAAAGTTCCGTCCCAGAAACATCGATAGCCGAGGGCGAAAAATCGTCCGGGGGTTGTCCCAATCTGGGGCGTTTGGCCTTTGCCTGTGTTGGCAAACATCCCAACCATACATATAACAGGTCATCCGCCGAAGGGGGAGGGGATATGAGTCTGAGCCCAAATTCTAGGGAGGGGTTGGGCACTAAATAACGCTCAAAATCGCAGTCTCGCGTCTAAAAAATCGTTAAAAATCGCTAATTTGGGCTCAAATACAGCTAAAAAGCGCTGTTGTACAGGCAATTTTAGCAATTTTCTGCCTGAAATCCTAAAATAATCTCAAAAATTTGCTTACAAATTACTTGTCGTCTCTGGAGGGTAGACCCCGATCGAAAGGCACACCCCCGGATCCCCTGTTACATGTATGGATAAAACATTTTTTTCTGTCAAAAATAGTGTTTGAAAGTTTTGAGCACCAACCAAGACCGCTTCATGCGGTCTTCTAACAACGTGCAGGTTATAAATTGAAAGAATGTGTGATTGTTTTGTCTGAAATCTAAACTAAACATTGTTAACTATGCTGATTTAGTAAGTAGCAATATCGATGCAACTATTGCTTGCTATCATTGTCGAATATCGACCAGTTTTGATATATGGTGGAGGTGGAGAGACTATCTAAACTGCAAGCGATGTATTCAGTTTCAGTGCAATGTCACTGTGTGATAAGTGGCAGTCGTCGGGTTCGGGACGACTGACCAGTGGCGATCACTCGCAGTCTTTGCTGGAGCCTTCACTTGACCTCTGTCTGTCGGATGGCACGTTGCAGCAAATTCTACTCGACACCGGCACCCTCAGCACTGGCAGCTTAACCAGAGAAAGCAGACTAAGGTAGTAATGACATAATTATTTGTATTTGTATTGGTCTGCTACGACTATTTCTGCTGTTTTGCAGCGCAGCGCAGCCCATTTATTACGGAGAAGTGACGGACAGAGAAGCAGAATTGGTGAACGTCGTTCCTCATTCGGTGGCTATCGAAACAGAGACTCTGCATGTGCGTCTTTCCCTATATACACTAAATATTCACATTAGAGTGACCTCGGTCCAGTTTCCAACGTCTCTAGTTCATACATGGGCCGGAAAAATCCGGAGCGGGGTCTGGAGACCGGGGCGCCCCCGAAAATAGTCCAAAAAACGCCTATTTTCCCTTAAATGAGCGAAATTTTTCTTCCTCCGGGACGGCGAGTCGGGGAAGGGAGGCATGGCCCGAAGCAGGACTATTAGGCGATGCCGATTAGGCGATGCCGATTAGGCGACGCCGATTAGGCGATTTAGTGGTACTATTAGGCGACGGTACTATTAGGCGACAGAAATAATTTTTTTCTATAAATCGTACGGCAACATACGTTACCACTAAAACATAGCACAACAATGCAAACAGCACAACAGCAATTAAAACAAAGTATAACAAAATAGCAAAGCAATTTCAAGGACTCATTTAAAAAATAAGTGCAACACCAAGGATGGATAAATTCCATCTCACTGAGCACTCATTAGTAGAGAAGAAAACGTTTCTGCACATGTCGCCATACATGAGCTGGGGGTTGCCCCCACCGCTCAAATTTTCGGATTTTGACTACCCCTAATCCAAACCCATTTTTCCGGCCCATGTATGCGTGTCGCAGAACATTTATAAAGCGCTAGATGGATGGACGCGCCGCATCAAATTCTCGCTGCGAAACTCTGTGAGCTGCTTCCGCAAAGTTATTGGTGCGTCGTGCATCGTCTGCATCCAGCGCGTTAATGAACAGAGCAACCCAAAAAATATGTGGCCGACCCGATGGCCGCTCGCGTGCTCGACGCAAGCTGGGGAATAGGGGCAAATGCCAGGATCTCAGTTAGAAACAGTCAGGGCAGGTGGCTTGTTTAGCTATAAGTTAACGAGTTATAAGATTAACGAGACATGATTTTAGTGCCACTTAGCCATGCATAGTTAAAACAGCGCATTTAGCCTTACAGCTGAACATGGCCCCTTGACCCTTGACTGATTCGGAAGGCCCGCCTAATTGGCACTATTATCTATTAATGTTTTTTGTCGCCTAATACTACCATCGCCTAATCGGCGTCGCCTAATAGTAGCGTACCGGGCATGGCCGGCTAGAGGGAGGGGTAAACCCCAGTTACGCCCCTGCCCATGTATGCTCTAGTTTGATCGATCGACTAGGTTAGGTTACCCATATGCAACAGATGTAACAGGGGGTCTGTGCTCTGCCAGCCGAAAATTTGCAACAAGGCACGGCAACTAGGCATGAAGAATTGGCTGTGGCCTTAGTTGCCGACCATGCTCTTGGATGCTGTGGTTTGTGTCTTGATTACCCCAATACCCATTGGTATTACCAAATTAATTAATACAATACTCACTGGAAAGAACGCAAACACATGAACATGGTGCGAACATAAGTTTACGCTTGAAAGTCGATAGTGCTCGCTATCTGTACTCGAAAATGAAGAGGTTGATTTCTAAAGAGTGAATCGATAGCTCTACCATGGAATCTGTGTGGTGCGTGTGGTCCAAGTGTCAGTGCTGCCACGTACGTGACATTTCTGCGGTGTAATTATTTATTAAAGCTGTTATAGTTAATTCCCGATGCAGCTGGCCCCTCGTCGCTCAATCCGGCCGCGCATTACTATTCGCCTGCATTTAATGGAAATACTGTAAGTTCATTCTTCTGTTTCCGTATTTTTAATGGTAGTGTGGCGTTTGTAGCAGAATGGAGTTGCACCCCAACTGTGTCTCCGGGCTATAGAGGAAGAAAGACAGATAGATACTGGATTTCCAGGAGCTTCCCAATACAGTCCTGCCGTATGTTTGTTACAGGGCGTACATTTATCCATCCCGCGTTTCCTTTTGCTGTAACTTTGGTGTCCATCGGTCAATTTCTGTAAAATTTCAACACAACACGCACAATACAATACCTTAGGATTTTTACACTCAAAAATTTAGCCAAGTCTATCAGTTCAACCACTACTGTAGTTATGCACTTCCACGTGTCCGCTGTCACTTCAGGTCACAAGGAATGGCGGACGCGTTGTACTGCATAACTAGTCATACATGTAACAGCTCCGGGCCGACCTGGGGGAGGGGGTTGGGGGTTCCTCCCTCAGGTGGGGGGTCGAGGGGGGTTTCGCCCAGACAAAGGGAGTCCATAATTTCAAAAGCTCCAAAACGTCTGGATGCCTTTTTAGCACGTTTTTTTCAGTAAGGACGCTAAAAATGGTTATTTTAAGCTGCAAATAGCGTTTTAGAGCAAAAAATGACAGAAACGGCTTCCAAAAACGCCGATTTCTCGTTTCCAAATTCGGTTTCCAAAGGCTTTTCAAGCGAATTTTAGGCTAAAAATTAGTGATTTCTGAGCCAGTTTGTTAGTACTGGGAGCCACTACTAGTACTTTTTGGGTCTGGGGTCCCTTAACCTGTCTCGGGGGGCAAGGGGAAGATGAGGGAGTTTGGCCTTTTCAGCTAGGGGTAAGCCCAAACCCTCTCTAGTACATGTATGTAACTAGTGGTTGAACTGATAGACTTGGCTAAACTTTTAGAATAAAAATTCTTAGGTATTCTGTTTCTTGTGTAAAAATTTTACAGTTGATTGACGAACACCAAAGTACAGCAAGACGAAGCCCGAGAAATGCGCCACCCTGTACTTCGATAGTTCTGTTTGCTTGTGCGGTTTTAGTAAGACTGGTTGTAGGACGGCACCAGTGCTCCCTCAGTCTCGCCAGTTAACCCGGTGCCCACTGCCACTGACTTTCCTAGCAAGTACGCTTTTTAATGAGGTTTTGTGTAGTCGGTTTGTCATTCAGAAGTGGCTTTAGCGTTTCCAACCCGGGTCCCTATCAGTTTTGCGTTTCCATTCCGAAACCCACTGAGACCGAGTCTAAAAAGACCATTGCTTATCGGGTAAGTTGTGAGTGGTTTGGTTGAAGTAAAGGTGTGTAGTTGTTCTAGTATCTGGAGGAGCAGAACAAACTATTCGTGCGCATGAAGGTTGCGTGTCCGGTGCAGTTGAAGGTGCAGCAGTCGCCCCCTCCCGGTTCCAGAATTCGTGCTATGGTTATTTACAGTCGTCCTCAGGACGTCGCCGAGTTGGTGAAACGTTGTATCAACCATACAGTACAAGACAAAGGTAGATCGGTTAGTTTCTCTTTCTTCTCCTGGCTCTGTCTGTAAAAGCCAAATTTGTGAAACCATAAGCAGTTGTCTGGTCTGGTTCTATTTTAGCGTATAACTTGTTCTTCTTTCAGCTACTTACGACTTTCCCGATCATTTTATCCGGTGCCAAAACCACAATGCCTTTTATGAGGAAAACGGTATGTTTTTACTCTGCCCAGAAAAAAAACGCCTCAGCTTAGTGCCTAAGGTGTGATGCTACGTAACCTCTGTAGTTTTCGAAACAGTCTTCCGGCATTGAACTGCCACTTATGGAAAGCCCCAAGACTGACCTACACTGACTGACGCTATTGACTCTCTTAGTACTTCCTTTTCTTGCCAATTGGCTTCAAGCGTGAGCACCATTGAGAGAGAAAAGTTTATCCGACAGCCTACAACAATGCATAACAAGAAAATAGAAAATGAACCGAAACAAGAAACTAAAAACGAAAATCGAAAAAAATATCGCAATTTTTGGCTAAAAATCGCTAATGTGGGCTGAAATACAGCTAAAAAGTTGTTTTGCAAGCGATTTTGGCAATTTTTGAGTCTGAAATTGTAAAAATCGCAAAAATTTGCACAAAAAATTACCAGTCAGCAGAAAATCAGAGGGAGTCAGAAAAATTGTCTCGGGGGTCCCCATCCGGGGGTCTGGCCTAAGTCGGGTGGGGGCAGTTCCCTTGTTACATGTATGACCGTTAGTAGGAAGGCCGGCTAACAAACCTTTCCTAGGAGTTTGTAAGAAAAGGTTTGTTTCTAAAACCAAGAATATTGTTAAAACTAAGAGCGGCTTTCAGTGTCGAGCGGTCGTCAGTCGGTGGTTCTGGATTGGGAGCCGAACACGGACGATGCGTTCTGCACCACCGGACTCTACGAGTTCATGTGCTTCAGCTCTTGCACTGGCGCCGGAAACCGACGACACATGCAACTCGTCTTCACCCTTGAATACGGGTAATTCTTACCTAACCATCAGCCTCTGACAGTTACGGTGAAAACAGTGGTTTATTTGCTATTTTACGGCTGAAACGATAACCTTGGAAAATCTGATTTGAAGCACAGAGACCACAGCCAGTTAGAGGATAAAAGCAGAAATACATTCTGTTAGGTCATTCTTCTGAATACTACGTCTGGTTTCAGCAACGGCGTGTACGGTCGACAAGTGATCGATCTGAAAGTGTGCGCGTGTCCCGGTCGCGATGCTCAAATTGTGCTCGATGCAGCTGCTAACTCCCCTGCCAAGCGTAGAACTGGTGGTCTATTTATTACTACAACCTAATCCACTTTGAGACAGATTTTGTTTGGTTTTAGTGAAAACAGAAGTAGTGAGTCCTGAGAAACGAGTAGAGAAAGTGACTAACTTTACTACGGTTGAGCCTGTCTCGAAGAAACCTAAAACTGACGAGATTTATACTATACAGGTAACATGGATTGGTTAATTCATTGCTGGGTTCATACGTGTCGGGGAAAAGTCAGGGAATTTAAAAATGGTCAGGGAGGTCAGGGAATTTCAGATCTGGTCAGGGAAAATTATAGGGATTTTTTAAAATTTTCCCGCCCTGGTCGGGCAGCGGCCCAACCAGGCCTCGTCAAACTCTGAAACTGTTAATTCTTGTTAACTTTATGCTCGGAATACCTGTTGAGATACGCTCAGGTTTGAATACCAAATTCAGCCTTTGCATTTAGAATATTATTGGGTTTGCTTGTGTTTATGTAAAGAAATCACAAAATCAGGTGCTTGAAAACATATAGTACGAGTTTATTTATAAAAAAAGTCGGGAATTTTGCTACTGAGGAGGTCAGGGAAAAGTCAGACAATTTGGAAAACGAGTGATCTTTATAAACCTTGCATTGGCTACCGTATAAGAATAGTCAAGCACCTAATTGTTTATAGTAGTTTGTTTGTTCTGTTCAGGTGCGAGGTCGCGAACTATACAAAATAGTGATGGCCATAGTTAGAAATTACGAGTTCGCGCGGCAGTATCAAGACGTGGTGAGTCAGATGACTGAGCCCAGCGTCTCTCGTCAGAGCACCGATCTCCTTAGAATCTTTCCCGACAAAATCACTCAGGACACTCCCGTCTCTACGTACATACATAAACTGGTTTTTCTTTCAGTTCAAATTAACATAAACGATTTTAGCTGGCTAAAAACACTAAAATTGGAGAGTTGGTCGAATGCGTTCGAGCGCGAGGGGATGAAAGTTATGTCTGATCTGGACGGACGCATTTCTCGCGAGGTCTTTAACTCACACTCTATCGGTGTATCTATCTTGCAAGTGTTTTAGAAACTAAACCACATGGGACTCAGCCAAGCTGATAGCGAGAGGATGCAGAGTGCTTACGTGCAGTGGCGGTGCGTAAACGAGCAGACAGCAGTGAGTAGTCTGTCTACAGTGGCCAGTCTGGAGTCCAGACACGATAGTGAAGACGTTCCATCGCTCACAGCCTCTACCTCCCAGTCTCAGCCCGGTCAAGCTATTCGAGTCTCCAAAACTACCGTCAGACATGTGTACAAATTGCCGAAAAACTGACTTAAACCAAATAAGCCTTCTCATTTTGCTCTCTCATTGTTGCCATGTACTTTTTATATGTTAATGGAAGGATAAAAGAGCACGGCAGACGAGTAGGCATGAACTCTTATGTCAAAATTGCTTCTCAGTCTCATTATAGCTGATCGTTGAGTTTGTTGTTATTGTAACTTTTTGAACTAGGAGTAGCCAACTGCTATAGAGCAGGAAGAGATGCAAGGTCCGGCAGCCGCCTTAACAACAACCCTCCCCCTCAACCGGCTTAGGCCAGACCCCAGTCGGGGACCGACCCTCGAGACGATTTTTTGGAAAGTAATTTTTGAACAAATTTTCTACAATTTCTGAAAAAAGTTGCCAAAATCGCCTGTAAAACAGCACTTTTTTGTATTTGAGCCCAAATTAGCGATTTTTGATGATTTTTAACCGAAAATTTGCGATACCTGTTAAATACAGTATAGATAAAAAAATGTCCCATCGCTTTTTTGGCCTTCACTCAAACGTTTCGTTCTCAGTCACTTCTTTACCGATTTGGCTCAAATTTTCAGCAAAAATTAACAACATGGTTGGCTAAATATTCTGCAAGTTTAGTGCCAAAATTCCGACTCATACTGGTTTTATGACCCGAAAACTAGGAGTGAGGGTGGTCCACGCAAATTTATTTTTTTCGGTAATACAAGGAGTACAGTCCTGAAACTTGCAGGAATGATTGGTGTTGCTATTGGGCATAACATACTAAGCGGGCAGCCCTGTAGCTCAAAGGGCACTAAAATGGGGGAATTTCAAAGACATGAGTGAAAATCCCATAGTTAAGAAATCTGCACCTTCTAGAATCAAAGCACTGAATCTGTTGTTAATCAACATAGATTGTAGCAGGAAGTTCGACAAATAAATGAACCAGATATTTAAGCTCTGTTCCACACCATAGTAACCATCCCTGCAGCGTTTTTTGAAAATTGAAAATCTTTAGAATCGTCATTTTGCCGGTTTTACGAAGAAAAGTCATATTTCGTCATGTTTTTGAAATTCCCCCATTTTAGTGCCCTTTGAGCTACAGGGCTGCCCGCTTAGTATGTTATGCCCAATAGCAACATCAATCATTCCTGCAAGTTTCAGGCCTTTACTCCTTGTATTACCGAAAAAAATTAAATTTGCGTGGACCACCCTCATTTCTAGTTTTCGGGTCATAAAACCAGTATGAGTCGGAATTTTGGCACCACACTTGCAGAATATTTAGCCAACCATGTTGTTCATTTTTGTTGAAAATTTGAGCCAAATCGGTAAAGAAGTGACTGAGAACGAAACGTTTGAGTGAAGGCCGAAAAAGCGATGGGACATTTTTTTTATCTATACTGTGTATGCATTTAAGTAACAGTGGGGTCTGCACCCCGTTTTCTGGAACGCAATTTTTGGACAAATTATTTACAATTTTTATACGAAGAATGCTACAATTGCCACGCACGTCCCCTTCGACAATAATACGTAACCGACATCAAGTGTCAGGCAGGATGCAAGACATGCTAGTTGTGTGACCGAATTTCGATTGCCTGTACAATACCAACAAACATTTTCTTTCGTTCTTACAATTTTTATTCAATAGCCCTTCTTCGGGCCAAACCGGTACGTACGTTTCATCAACAACCTACCAACTACGCATTGTATGTACGTTTATGCACAGTGACTGAACCAGCGGCACTTAGAGAGCCAGCGGTAACATTTGTCAGAGACACTCCAATCAAGTGAAATAAGAACTACTGCAATTAGCAGACTACAGTAAACACAGCAATTTTGCAGACTTATAGCTGGTCTATCGGGCAGCTGCCTAATACACTCTTGCGTATTTGGCTGCGAATTAGAGTGACCGAATCTCGCCTCCGGCTGTTTCTGACAGATTCCATGCGTCATTTGCATAAGCGTCTCTGTCGGCCATATTTTTTGCGCTTGAGTGGAATTTCACGGATGGCTTGTAAGCGGCCGTCTATAGGGCTGCCTGCACAAACATAGAAGGAGCTTCTTTTTGCGCAGTCCATTCTCGCACCACTGCTATTATTCTGCGCCGTACTGACAGGCTTTCTTGGCGCAGATTTGGCGTGCCGATAACAATTAGGATTCGATGGAATCAGGTGTAGACTGGTTGGCGCCGGCAGAACGACTGCATCGAATTCCAATTAAGTGGGCTTTTCATTAGCATCCGGGCTGGCCGCTCCAAATTAAGTTACCGACCCGCCCAGCCGACTTACAAGTCCTTTGCTGGTACAACGGCAGCTTTTGTGACTTCATTTAATGACTGACTAGTGCTGAGACCAAACATGGAGAGTCGGAATGGCACCACCAACCTATTAAAGCTCCTGCGTTCCGTTCAGCACTACTACATACCCTTGGTGATTGCAGTGGGACTGGTGGGCAACACGCTCTCTGTGCTGGTTTTCGTATGCACCAAGCTCAGAGCCCATGCCTCCAGTCATTACCTGACCGCTCTGGCCATTGCCGACTCTGGCATGCTTCTTTGTCAGATGTTTTCTCTACTACCGGCGCAGACCATTACACGGCCGGGCTGGTGCCAGAGCACCATGTACCTCAGCTACGTGTTCAGCTTTCTGTCTGTCTGGTATGTGGTCTGTTTCACTGTCGAGCGGTACATTGTGGTCTGCTACCCACTGAAGCGCTTGGTTTGGTGCACAATCAGACGCGCCCGGAAGATAATTTACTTGGTGGCGGTGGTGCCGTGTCTGTTCAACGCTAGTTTGTTGGTGCTGGTTCGGGTCATCGAAGTCAACAACCGCACGCGATGCGGCTATCCGAAGGAGTTGCTGATGGTGGGCAACGTTTTCAACTTTATAGACTCCCTGCTCACTCTCATTCTGCCCATGACACTAATTATCGCTCTCAACCTGCGCATTGTAAAGCAGATCCTGAAGCCCAGAAGGGCCAGCAACCGTTCCAGAAACCAAACTTCTGTCACCGGGACAAAGTGTGAGTTTTGAGTTTTTTAAACATTTTTATTATCATTATTGAAAGGTTAATACAGAAGTAATTTGGAACACAGACACATACGTATATTGGAATCACAATATAGGGGAGGGTTATCCATTTTACAAATTCATATGGTTCGTGTCTGCATATACTTGTTGTGCTCTTGCTTAAAGTGTGAGTTTTTACTTTTACGGTAGTTTCTAACTGAGCAGCTTCTTTATTTTTAACGTTGCTGCCTAGCAACTGCTCAGTTTTGCGGTAATGAAAACAGTAGCTGGGCGGTCGATCGTATTCAATGGGCCGCTTGCCTCCGTTACTACCGCCCTATATCCTTTCTACGACCCAACGGCTGCATCCAATTACGTATGAATGCCCACGCCTGTAGAAGTCTACTCGCGTCAAACACATGCAATGGGAGGAGACAGAAAAGCCCCTTCTTTTCAATTTGCTTAGTAGAGTACTTTTTAGACCATCGAACACCAACTGTATGCTTTCATTGATTTATTTTTATGTTGAGGAGAGTTTTAGGAATTTTTGTTCGATGGCTCGTGTACGGTATTCTGAAAATTGCATCTACTTTAGCCCATGCAAGCTTTTCCTAATTCTGGTTTACTATTGAGTTTTGTTACATCATTAGAAATGTTTCTATTGTACTGTAGTACCCGCACGAACCATTTTGCATGACTTTCTGGCAATTTTAGCTTTCCTGGGTCGAAAATTTGGAGGAATATCAGCCAAAAACACGATCTTTGCAGAGGCAGAAATGAAAAAGAACTTTAAAAAAACATAAAGGAAAGTCTAACAGTCTTGATACGTGACCTATCGGATTTTATGATTTTTGGGCGATTTTTCCCTACCTTCGCCGATAAGGGTGGTGTGTGCAGCGTAGTACCCCTGGGTATGCCACTGTATACATACAACAGAACGTACGTAGATAGTGTTTATAGTGGTGACGGATCCGCAGAGCTCCACAGCCACAAGTGTCCTAACGGCCTCGACATTGGTGGTTCTGAACACGAGACACCGTGCCAATTCGAATTACAAGGACGAGCGAGTGACGCGCATGCTTCTGGTGGTCTCATTGGTATTCGTCATCCTCAACCTGCCCGACCATTTGCTGCGCACCCTCGAACTAATCCTAATGGCCACCGGGAAGTGGCACCAATTGAGTCGCACACACAGAATTCAAATATTCGTCGCTCACAAAATCACCTACATGATGTTCGTGACCAGTTTTGGGGTCAACTTCTTTCTCTACAACATAGTGGGCGTCAACTTCCGCAGGTATCTCAAGCGACTCTTCATTATGATCTTCATGAAGCTGGCTGGAAGGACCTACCACCCTCTCCGCCTTGGAACCACCAGTCACATTGCTTTGAGTTCGCGAGCTGCCAACTCTCGAAAAGCCACCACTAGTGACACCGGTCGCAAGGGCACCGAAGAAGCCAGCGCTATTAATCAGGCGTCTAACTGTGAAGGCACTAATGGAAATGTAAATTTTCTCTGAATTAATTGCTACTCTACTATCACACAACCGATTCTAAACACTTTCTGAGCAGGCACCAGTGGTTTCTAGAAATCTGGAAGTAATTTGTAAGACGAGCAGAGAGGCTAGGAGCCAGGGAAAGCTTTAGTGTGTCTTCCTTGAGCCAACAACTGGTTGTCGGACTTGCGCCGCACATCTACAGTAGTAAAAGCCAAAGTTCTGCCTTGTCTCAGCACTTGAGCGTCAAACACCACTGTCTCTCCCAGTCTGGCTGCACGCATATACCTGAAACCAAACCTCTACCATACGCACAGCATGTGTAGCGTCGTCAGCCTTCTGCTTATACAGTATTGTCATCTGAACATAGTTTGGAAGGATACTTAACACCGTTTATGGTACCGGTACCTCATGTAACAGGTCATCCGCCGAAGGAGGGGTGTTGGACACCAAAAACGCTCACAAATCGAAAAAATCGCAATTTTTCGGCTAAAAATCGTCAAAAGTCGCTATTTTGGGCTAAAATACAGTTAAAAAGTGCTTTTTTACAGATTTTGGCAATTTTGTGTCTGAAATTGCCAAAAATCGCAAAAATTCGCTCAAAAATTACTTGCCAGAAAAATCGGAGAGGGGTCCGCATCCGGGGGGGGGGGGGCTGGGCTAAGTCGGGTGGGGGCAGACCCCACTGTTACATGTATGCGGTACCTAGGCTATAGTCGCACCATACAATGTATATGGTACCCCCATGTTCCGGGCCTGTGGTCGTACCATATATGGTACCCCTTCCTTCGCAATGGTACTGGTTAGAGACCTGCACGGGCCGGGCCTGGTCGCCCTACAGAGGGTTTTTAGAGGATTTCAGCCGGGCCGAGCCACAAAAATTGCATTTTCATAGGGCCGGGCCGGGCCCGGGCCGCAAAAATTGGGCTTCCGGACAGGCCGGGCCGTCAAAAACGCGGTAGTCTCTCTCTAGTACTGGTACCGGTACCATACCATAATATATTATATGGTGCCACTCTCACTCTGTTCAGATTATTTCGTACCATATACAGTAACAGCACCCATGGCCACCACCACAGTCCCTGGACGTTGGGGTACAACATACGGTGCCACTAGCCTAGGTACCGGTACCATGGTGTCGGTACCATAAACGGCGTTTAGTGCCAGACTGTAAAATGGCTAAAATACTGCTAAACCCATTGTTTTGTTTTACAGGCAGTTTGCGCGATTTTGCTGTTTGTCGTAATGCGTACGACAAACAATGGAACTTCTTCATGCACTCTGAGTAATTAATGACTGATAGTAACTCTTACGTAATGTTCATGTCTACGCTGACCCCAGGATGGCCTCGTTCGGTGTTGACGAGGGCAGCGGTGGAGACAATGTCTATGAGAGTGGCAGTGAGTCCCCCGTGCAGAGTGCCCTGACTATTCTCGTGCTCCTCTTCCACCCTCAACTCACACACACAGCGACCCGGCGAGCCGTCCACCACTTGACACTGCCAACGCAACTCTCTCAGCACAACCACCAACAGAACACAACTGGCTGTACCTTAGAAGCGACGCGATTGAAAGTACCGGTGTTGGTGAACGTTTTGAATATCTCTTTCAACAGTTTCACGCCATTCTTTGACGCCATCGCTGGTTCTTACTGTAGGTCAGCTCGACACTTATCTACTGTATCTACAGCGGTTAGACTTTCGTTCCAAATAAATGAGCCCAACGATGAAGACTCGAGAAAGAATTTAAAGAGAAATCGCGGTAAATTAACCCCTAACTCTACATTTGGCTCTTCACTCCTTACTAACACTGAGAAGCTACCCCAGACAGAAATTTGCGGTACGGAAGGGGAGGATGGACTTAAACGTTACGTGCGTTATTTGTCTGAGTGGCGCTGGCGGTAAGGCAGCAACGAGCAAGTCACTTGACAAATTTATGGATAAAATAAAACAGAAGCAGAGATCAAAACAAAAACTAGCAAACGCCTACAAAGACACCTGTAAGCAAAAGCAGATTCTTTCGACAGGCGATATTTACGTACCGCTTTAGTGGCATGAGCACTCCAATTGTAAATTTGTAACAAACACAATCAAATCTGGCATCAAACGACTGCTTTCGAGCTCCTGATTATTATTTTACACACCAGCAACTAATTACTGCATGCTATATCAAGTTTTAGCCTATATTATGCGTCTTCGGCCTTGATCAGGTGTTGTAAATCGGTGAGCACCCCGATTCTACATCTGTACCAAACATTATCCAATCTGTTATCAAACAACTGCTTTTGACTTTCAAATTATTTTTATACACCAACACACCGACGACTAATTACTGCATGCTACATCAGATTACGCGCTCATGTCATATAGCCTTACTTCATCGATTATTTGCCGATTTCCCCCTGAACCACACCTAGAAATCTTGCCATAAAATGAGGAAAGATGTACCTTAGCGTACAAGTGGGGATAAGTGGACAACTGCCCTAGCTACCATATAATAAGCACAGTTAGAAAGATTGGGGTCCAACCAAACCCCAATACTTTAGTTCGCTTTAAACAGCGATCTTACCACTACGAAAAAAATGAAAAAAGAACGTTTCTAGCTCACCTTTTTAAAGATAGCTACCAGTTTTACCGTGTGAGTAGGCCTACCTTAGACGCATATTTCTGCCCATTCATTTTCTAGGTTCCTTGAACAACAAGTTAAAAAAATAAGAAGAATGAAAATACGCGATTTCGACATCCACTTACGTAGCATCGATCGTAGCATTCAAACCCATTAACAGATATGCGTGTTCAAGGACGTGTGACAATGTGATATGTGACAATATGCCATCGATTAAGCATCCAAACCGCAGGGCTTTAACGTTTCGTTTGAAACAAAAAAATTGGCCAAAATGATCTACACTAGAAACACTAATCTGCGCAACGGGTACTCATGCCAGTTCCAGTCTAATTCTTTGGTACGGGTGCAGTATCCCCGCGCCGCCGTACCCATTTAGGATAAGTACGGTTCGCTCCGTACCCAAATAGGATAAGAGCGGCAGTGCACTCTTTGCACTGCGGAAGAAGTGCGGTGCGGTTCATTGGTGCAAGATAATCGTCATTTTTCAAACACTGCCGAATATGGTATCAAATCAGTGTTTACAATCTCAATATGGTTAAATTACACATGATAAACCAATTACTGTATTAAAATACAGGGTTACCCATTTATCTATCCGGAGTTTCACCTTAACTGCACGAACCTCAGCATTTTTAACCTCAAACTTTTAGCCCTTCAACCACGAGGTAGTTAGGCGCTTCCATTTGTTCACTTTAACGGTGAACACGTGTAAGTATATACCTAGCGGCTGAAGGGACAGACTTGGCTAAACTTATTAGAGTAAAAATTCTGAGGTTGTATGCATGTTGTGTTAAAAAAATCAGTGAAATTGATTGGTGAACACAAAAGTGACAGCAAGACGAAACCCCGGATAGATAAATGGTCCATCCTGAATATTCGTCCCTCTCAATTAGGCATGCATTGCGAACTGTGGTTGGATGGATGGACTGTCCGTCTTGAGCCGTAGCCCCAGCGTAGGCCGCCCGAGACCAGAGGGGCCAATCACGAAAACCCCATCCTTCCCTTCATTTG
Source organism: Sabatieria punctata (assembly GCA_030248155.1). Lineage (NCBI taxonomy): Eukaryota > Metazoa > Nematoda > Chromadorea > Araeolaimida > Comesomatidae > Sabatieria > Sabatieria punctata. The sequence goes on along the minus strand of JASANB010001971.1, from coordinate 67,981 downwards.
CTGCCCCCGGTACTAGCTGCACACATGCTCGGCGTCAGTCCTGCTGCCACTGGTGGCTGTCCTCGTTTGTCCAAACCCAAACGCATGCGTGACTGCTGTTGTAGTGACACCATATACAGAATATGGATATGGTACCGTCACCATATATGGTACCCGTACCTTCGCATTGGTACCGGTACCACTAACTAACCTAGGTACCGGTAACATAATATGGTATCGGTACCATAAACGGAGTTAAGTGCCTGACTGTTGTAAGTTGCAACTAAGCATGCTCTGCACGTGTAGCAATACAAGTACCACATTCGTTCCCGAAACACGCTGACTGCAGCGCACCAATTTTTTTAGGATCTAAGTCTCTTACATTAATCACCGAGGTTACTGAAAACACAAGAAACGTGGCAGAAAAGAAAAGATGGCATTATTAAACCACGACGCCCGAGATCAACATTCCAAATCAACAAATGCAAAACTAATCGCTGTATACATTATTTCATGTCTAGACAGATCAGGCACTATCAACAATAACGGTTTTTGTTTCTTCATTCGTTTTCCAGGAAATCTAGTCGCTCCAAATTGTCTTCAGCACAGTATACCAGAAAAGCCGTCAGTTGCCGCTACTTGCCCATTTGTTGCTAAACAAACCAAAGTAAGCTTTCACAAAAAATACTATGCACGTAGTAGAGATGTTCACGAGCCTGAAAAAGCTCGGCTCGGCTCGCGAGCCCAGATTGAGCGAGCTTATCAAGGTTAGAAAGCTCGCGGTCCGAGCCGAGCCGAGCCCAGATCACGCAACAGACTAAAAAATGTGAGTAGGACCAACAGAAACGCACCAAAAGCCATCACAAAATTCCACAGTCAGAGAAGTTAGATTGACGGGGAATCTGAACGAATATAGAAATGATTTCGAACGTTTACCGGCCACGGATGACCGGTAAGAAGCGATACAAAACTAGCATAAACTAGAACTGTTAACAGCTGTTGGCGGGGGCCAGAACCGATGCTAGCAGTAGTGTACGATTAAGATTTTGCAAAGGTGGTGTAAAAATTTGAAGAGATTTGTCTGGATCCCTGGTCTGGACTAAGAGGGGGTATTGGCCGGCGAGGGGGAGGGGTATACCATGACATTCCCCTGACTGCCACAAGCCCTGTAATGAAAAGTTACACTTACGTGCTCGTCGATTAGTTCGACCCATTCGGATGGTTCATGCCCTGCAGTTTCTTCAGCTTGAGCCACAATCTCTCTAAAAATCGTAAGGATTATCGTGTTGCACAAAAAAAGAGTTATTACAGCACCTGAACCATGGCAGAACTGCGTCAGGATCGGTTCCATTTCCTAGAGAATCATAGTAGGTAAGCGTCTTCTCCTGTGTATTGATTGCCTTAAAGTACATCATATACGGTACCCATGCTAGTGGCACCATAAATGGTACCGGCACCATCACAATAGTCCCCGAACGTGGGGGTACCGTCAATGGCACCACTACTCACTAGCCTAGGTACCGGTATCATATATGGTGCCAGTACCATAAACGGCGTTGAGTGCGCGTCTGTAACATGTTCAAACTGCTTACCAAAAGTGTCCAGTGTCCATTCTCTCTTTTACCCCGTGCCATTATCAAGCCAGACCTGATTATGCAGTCTATCAATGACATCGTGAAACTGGAACAAGTATGACGGTATGCGTCCAACCGCGATACCGGTCTTCCAAGCATTTCTGTGCACCAGATAGCGAAAAAATCGATCGATACTCTGTTAATGTATAAAAGTTTAGGGTGATTTAGCACTTTAGTACCTACCAAGTCGCTGACATAGAGATTTTTATTACTGTCTAGGTGGAAATCCAAATCTCTCCTATCACGACAGTGAGGGTTCATGTACGTTTCGTTTAGCTGCGCGAACTCCTCATCAGTCAGTCCAATGCCGGCTTCCTAAATGTAGAAATATCAGAAGCATAGTACAAGCATTAGAGGAGAGCGAATAAAAACTCACATCACCAACGAATCGTTCCAATGGGGCTCGACTCTTCTTTGGGGATACCCTGATGTTGGCTGCTGACTTCTTCGGGGACACACTGATTTTTGGCCCTGATTGTTTTGGGGACACTGATTTTGGGTCCCGAAAACAAACACAAACAGAGTTAGAAAGAAAGCAAAAAACTTACGTTTAATGGGGCAGGCTTTGCCCTCTTCGGCAATTTCTCTTTCTTGCCGCCTGTGCCAGTACCAGTGCCAAAGAAGTCAGCTGTGGCTTTTTGTTTCGCTGTTTTCCGTCTTTGTCCCCACGAGCAAGTACGACATGCGACTGAGGTACTTGGCTACAAGTTCGCACTCCACAAGTTCACGGATGTCTTTGGCATACATGGGCCGGAAAAATGGGGTGGGGGGGTCAAAATTTTCAATTTGGGGGGTGGGTGTTCCGTCAAAATTTTCCGCCGGGGGGGGGGTCGAAGCCCAGTTGGGGGGGTCAAAACCAAAAAATGCCTGCGAACGCTTTCTAGGTTGTTTTGGTACAATTTTCTGCCATTATATGAACAAAAATAACATTTCACACTATTTTATGACCGTATATGACACAAATCAGCAATTTGGACAAATTCATGTCATTACAAAAGCTGCCAGAGTCGAATTTGTTTTGAAATTTGTGTTTGTTATGTGCAGTTTTTTGGTGTAGTAAAGCTGGCCTGCACCATTATTTCCACAACCACTGCACAGGGTGGGTGGGGTCGGCTGCACGCCATTTTGGGGGGGTGGGTGGGGGGGGGGGTCCGGGGGGGTCGAGCCTAAGTTGGGGGGGGTAAACCCCCGGACCCCCGGCCCATGTAGGGTCTTTGGCATAAACCATACATGGGCCGGAAAAATCCGGAGGGGGTAGGGGGTTGGAGACCTCGGGGGTGCGGGATCCCCCAAAAAAGGCAAAAAAACGCCTATTTTGCCTTAAATAAGCGAAAATTTCCTGGGGGTGGGTGGGGAGGGAGGGGTATGGCCGGCCGAGGGGGAGGGGTATACCCCCTTACCCCCCGGCCCATGAATGGCATAAACTTGGTTCTGTCTGAATCGGTCTTTGGCTGCCCAGACAAAATAAGTAACCGACTTTTTGTTTGAGGGGATAAAAATAAATAACAACCGGACGTTGCTATAACCTCAACGATTTAGCTATTTCAAAATTGCCTTTTTGTGCGAACGTAAACCGTCTTGTTCGCCTACTTACAAAATAAATTTTCCTTCTTCAAACAGTATCTACATATCAATTTTGGGAAACACGTGTTAGCACCTTGCAGGACAGAAACATAACAGTTAGCAGACATAGATGGGCCGCAAAAATTCGGAGAGGGGCCTGGAGGTCGTTTTCGGGGCGCAGGGTATCGAAAAGGTCCAAAAGTTGCCTAATTTGACTTAAAAAGCGAAAAATTCGGGAGACGGGGTATGGGCGGCCGAGGACGGGGTATTGGCCGGCGAGGGGGTTACTCCCAAGTCCATGTATGTAAGCAGAGTTAGTTAACGTGCACTAGCAAGCAAGCGAAAAATAAACATTCCCACCAATTATTTTCCAATAAACTGTTAACAAAACAGTCGTGTTATTTACCTCAGAGGTGCCGCCAGCTGGTGCGGACTTTCCAGAATAGCTGCCACGTCCGGTGGACTCGTCCAAATTGCCGCCAGCAGGTGCGGACTTTTGAGAAGAGAAATAATTGTTGGTCTGATTGAACTTCTTAAGCTGATAACTGATTGTACTCTTGCTAACATCTGCCACGCCAGATACTCGGATTATTTCTTCTCGAAGCTGCTTCTGATTGATATTTGTCTGATTGCAAAATCGCCTGAGCACTTCTTTAATCGCAGGATCAGTCCAATCGACACGATTCCTAACAAAAACAGTAACAGTAGGATACGCCGGCATAGTTGGTGTAGTGGTTTAGGCCGCATAGCCACTGTGCGCGACGTCATGTCCTCATCCTCTCGGCGCGGCAAGTTTCTTGCCGCAAAGAGTTGGTCGTCGGCACAAAGCCCAACCCAGGCTACCGAAAGCTGGTGACAGCTAGTAGGTAAATGGGAACCGACTGGAGCTGCCGTTGCACCCGAAAGCTACAATAGCAACCACGCATGTGTTGGGACATATGGAACGGGGACAGCTACGTACCACTGAGACCCGACCAGACTTACACCGAGCATGTGTGGCGGCTAGTAGCGAGGGCAGCGAAGGAAGGACAGGATGATATGGGTGTGCGTGATGGGCCCGCAGTGTGGCCTAACGCAGGGGTTACGACGGCCCCGCCCGGTCAATCCATCCATCCATCCAACAGTAGGATACACTAGAGTAGGTGGACCTAACTGGGTCGGAAAACCGACTTTTTACTTTCTCACTCTCTACTACGTTGACTTATAAAAATGCTCAAACGCCAACGTTCTTAGCTTAGTTTTGGCGAGTTTTTTCTGCTGGTAATCTGACAAATTTTGAAAATTAGCCATTTTTATGCATACAAATGTAACGTAGAATGGTGACACTTGCAGAGAATCAATAAAAGTAATCCAACTGTACAGTCTGTAAAAGTCCGGATTAATTTCTACCTATTTTTATTAAGGTTTCGTTTCTGGAGGAAGAAATTCGGAGACCGACTCAAATTAGGTCCACCTACTCCAGACTGGCAGAGCGTCAACAGAAAGAAAATAATTACTTACATAGTTAGCCAACGATCGAGCGTCTCAAAAACAGAGACAACTTTAGTCAAAACAACAGCGAAATGAAGCGAGACAAACGGATGAGACCGAAACGGAGGATGGGGAACCCAACGAAACGATGCGAACCGCACTTATCCTATTTGGGTACGGCGTCAATTCGGCGCCCGGGGATACTGAGCCCGGGCGAATTCTTTTGTAACGCGGTTCGCTATTTACATGATTTTAAGATGGGGTGAATCGTCCGACTACGTGAGTAACTTACGGTAGCTTGCCTTTACACAACAGGCCACTTTTATGGAGCGCCTTATTCAAACTTCCTAACTCAATCTTATATTGTTCTACCAATAAAAAGAAAAACGTAGTAATAAATACTATACCACCATAATACAAAAAACACAGTCACTATAGAACCAATCACGAGTATAACATATAATGTTGTGCTGAAAATACACCAAAACAGTCAGCATGCATACATAAAGGCTATTCAGAATCCACTCGGTTTCCGTGTTGTGCAACATTTTCGATTTTCTTACAGTATACCGTTTCTTTCTAGCTACCGTACTTGACATAGTCTTGGAGTTTTTCAACACCAAAACATGAGATACTATAGCAATTTGCAGATTTTCTGAGAAAACATTCGGAAATTGTGGGACACTACCCCCATTAGCGGAAACCTACCTTACTAACTTAAGACTAAGGTTGAACATAAAAGTAAGTCTAACTTCTTCATCCTTAGGTTGATTCGTCCCGAACCTACGTACGTAGAAACCTAAACCCTGATCACAGTACTGAATAGAAGCCCTCTGTTTCAAATAAGTGAGGGATCGTGACACTGTATCTAAATCGGATAATCAGCGCGTCACGCATAAGTGATGCACGCCGCTTTCCTCGCAATTCTGCAGTGAAACCTAGCTTAGCCTGTACAGCCTGTACGTATACAATAGAAGTGAGCACACAACATGCAGCGGAGATAAGTTGTAAATTGGAGAATCTGATTTCATTTGCTGTCTAAATCGGCCTGTACACTCCGTTCTACAGTATGACATTCGATTGGTGCCGTCGGCCCGTTTTTGCTGACTTCTTTCAGCGGCAGCGGACCGATTTTGTCCTTGCGGCGTCCGAATTTGTATGCAAAGGTCAAGCACAGAAGCACCGAAATCTTCAGGAAACCTCCTAAATTCGACTAGAGAAATATTTCACTTGTACACATTACTCTGGTACCGCTAATAATAATGAAAATGGACAGGTCCCAGTTGCTGTAGAACGGACAGTCTTGTCGTTTACCATTGTGGTCTCGTTTCCAGACTAGACAGGCCGAATCTACGAATCTTCCGAACAGAACTGGACCAGGGATTGTGCCTCAAACCAGTTTCGTTTTTCTACCATCTTTTAGTTTGACCATTTTTACCTAATAATCGAATGAAAATCCATCTCACTCCGAAAGCCAGTGATCTTTGCTGGAAAGGCACCGAACTGAAACGTTATCTGCTTTAAACCAATACTGCAGCTATGTATCTGAGCTACCGTAATTCGGCCTGTTGCACCGGGATAATGGATATGAATGTACATAGTACATGTAGAGCGAAAATGGCCAGAAATGGGTACATAACCGAGCAGGGTCCTGAGCAAAATCCTGACTTCACTACGGTCTCTGGCTGGAAAAACTCTGCCAAACTGTCCAATGATCTGTTTGACAGTGGGCACGAGCAGTCCAAATAGTTCTAAAAAGACGGATATTACTCCTGCTAAAGAGGCAAAGCTCATCTGACGTCATCTTCTGCAGTTCTGCATCCGGCGTAGCAGGCCGAAAAATAGACCAACGACTTGTTTCCAATTGTGCTACAAACCGGTTCCCAAACCGAAGAATCGCAGTGACAATTGGAATTACAAAAATTGTCCAAGTTTGGCTTGAACATCGAGCTAGAATTTTTAGAAAAAAGTGAGAGAAAAAATTAAGACCATAAAGCTTGAGCACCTGGAACCAAAGTAGGGTTGGTTGACCCCGGCCACCTGTTCCTGGTCGCAATAGAGCAAGAAGCAGAGGCCGAAAATCATGCTGCAAAAATTGGCCAACAGCGCCATTAGTAGCATGGTAGGAAAGACCAATTTCAGTTTATTCATTAGCAGACCACCCACTATGTTACCCACTAATGCGCCCGGCACTACTGTAGCTCCTGCAAAAGTTATAATTCTACATTACACAGTGTGAAAAATAGATTCTTGCCAGTAATCATTGACGCTTCGCTGGCAGACAAAATGAAAAAACTCTCGAGAATTTTGTTGAAGAAGTTGACGACTCCAGTGGATAGAATCGACTCCAGAATTTCCACCTTGCACAGAAATAAAAAGGACGTTGAGTAGAAGACACTCTAAAGTTACTTTATTTAGTGGTTGCTGTGCTGTTCTAAAATTAACAAGACTCACTCGAATTCCGCGCACCAGGTCGGCACGATTTGTGGCGAAACTTAGCTGAGTAGGTCCGTCTTCGGCAGAATTCAGGTCTCTCTGTGGCGCATCTAAGCATAGTAAAAGTTAGGAAATTTTTTACAAGATATTTGGCTTTACCTGGCAGTTTCTCAGGAAATCCAAACATGAGAAAAGCAGCCAGGAAGCTGATGGCAGCTGCCACCAAAAAACCAAGCCACCATGCGCCGTACCAGTTTGGATCGTCTGGGGTCAATTTTACACTAAACGTTTAGCATTTGTCTGCTGAACATCAACTGTCCGTTCAAACCAAATTTCAGGGTCGACTTTGAGCCAGTCACCACAAATTTGTAAAAAGTATCCTCCTCCCAGATAACCGAACACTATACCGATAATGCTGGTACCGAAAAAGATTCCTAAAGGTTCATAGTTTCTTTAAAACCCAACTTTACTAGCCAAGCCGAATACCCATGTAAATAGGAGACATTTCTGCCGTTACACTTTCGTCCATGAAAGTGATTCCTAAAGTCCACAACGGGGCAGCTCCTAATCCATGCATTGCCTGACCCAGAAGCAGCAAAGAATAGTAGAATAGATTCGATTTCTGCTTTTCCCCCAATTCCTTAGCTTCGTCTAAATAGTCTGCGGTCTAAATTAGTGCCTGTGAAAATAACAGAATCACCTGTGCAAAGCGGCTTGTCTGAATCTGTAGCGTTGAGCAAAAAGCCCTTGTATGGTTTGGAAATGAACTGTGGTACTGTACAGATGAGTGAGCCCAGCCCCATAAATAGCATACCGAAACCTAGCCATCGACCTTTGTGACCTAGAATAATTGCAAGTTAACCAATTTGTAGCTTTCTCAGAGGTTTCTGACCTCTCCCGCCGAAGTGAGTCACCGGAATAACTACCAGCAGAACAGCTATGTCGTACATGGAGGCGAACAGACCAGACTGCACACTGTTTAAATGGAAACGACGCTCCAGAGTAGCCAGTGAAATGGGCACCAACGAGTTTATGATGAGTCCCTGGGCCACTGCGCACAAACTCAGCACCGCTACCAGCCATTGCGCCCGATTTAGTACTTGAAGCCAACCGGGGGAAAGTCTGCAATTTTTAGCCAAATAGTTCTTATGTCTAATATTATGAAAACGCTTTTGTCAGTAAAGAGTCTAGTTATCTAGAGAGTTGTTGAATTTGTATTTGGAAATGTAAAGGCAGAGCACCTACTTTGCCCATCCATATAGAGGTTTGGGACGGCGGTTAGCAGTCAGATCGGCCATACACAGGAGGGACGGGCAACAATCAGGCTTACAACTTGTCAGCTGATTAGGCCGTCGTTTATTTCAGGTTACCGGGGCGACCGCAAAGCAAGACGCAGGCTGAGGAGGGACTAGGTTAAATGGCCAACTTTATCAATACTTGGCTCTCCAAAGGTCCAGCTGCTCGTTTCGGTAAAGGTTTCTACTACATGACTAACCTATACACGTACATAGTTGCGATGAACTGATACCAGCCAAAAAAGCAGACCGCTTAAAAGCAAAAGAAGTATATGACCTTTGGGCAAGCACAAAAAGGCCTCAGCTGATCGTGGCACCATCGTCAGACATGCGCCTTGTGTTTCGTAATCCACCTGAAGTACTATACATACTGTAGTATGAAACAAAGACAAATGCTGTTCGCTACTGTTGTATGCATATGCAAGATGCAAGTCCAACTGATTCACATAGGGCAACCGGTCCAGTAAACCGTGATACTAAAAAGGGCAGCTAAATCAGATCAACTAATTTCGTAATCACTTGCACGTGCAAAAGGCATTTGTTGATTTTTTCAGTGATTTTGTTTTACAGAAAGAAAATGGTTCTCATCGCAACGTTATTGTACGTACGTATATGTAAAATTTTAAGTAAAGTAAAGTAAAAAAACATGTAGTAGTTGGGAGTTTAGCTTCCCAGGCCCGATTTTCGGGCAACCCCCAACCGGATTATGGGGGTTTCTGGAACCCTGAAACACTATCTTGGGTTAAAAAGTATTAAAGACGCCTGACAAATGTCAAATACTATATATCGTCTCAAGACTGCTTTCAACCCGAAAGGGTTTCAGAAGTGCTAAACCTATTTAACCTATTTTAACGAAAAATAAGCCACCTTGATTTTAGCCAAAAATCGGGCTTTTTGGTTTACCATCCCCTCAACATCCTTCAGCCCGCCCTCCAGAACCACCCACCCTCAGGATTTGAAAATTTGAAAATACCTCGTCAGCCGTAAATATACTAGCTCATGTCTGGTGCTAAAACTCTATTTAGGACCCAAACTGAAAACCCAGCTACATGTACATGTACATATGATACGTAACTTGGTTTTTCTACCTAACCTGTCAAGAAGAAATTGACCTCATTTCCCGAAAAGTCTTCATAGTTTGGTAGCGAGAGAGAGCATAGAAAGCAAAGACCCAACCCGACTAAACAGCAGTCGCCGTGTGAGTGGTGGTGGGGAGCGCGGTAATTGTAATGAAAAAGGTGTTGGTAGGTGTTAGTATAGCGAGGTTCTGATGCTTATGGTGGTAGGGGCCTCTGCACCCTGGCCCTTGCACCTTCTCTTGTTACTACAGATAACTGGACCAACCAGTCCCGGCAGCAGACGTTTTGCCCAAATTTACGCATCTGTTGTCGCCATCCTTTACACAATCCTCCAGCGTCGTAGCGCCGTGGAAAGGTGTATTCTAATAATTTTAACCAGTGGCACTCCTCGGACTGACAGTGTGCATGCATACTCTGTCGTTTGGTATTGGATTTCAGAGTGTGTGTCTAAGGAAATCTGTGTATACGTACACCTTCAACAAAACAATGCGCATCGACTTTTGCTGATCAAATACACATGCATAAAAATACACAAACAGAATACAACTTTAGCTTAGCATACACTTTTTATTCCGAATTTAAGGCAAAAGCCATAATAAAACTGTTAAAAACTTAAAAACATGAGAACATAGCGGTGTGCTCGTGCGTGATGAACTCGCTAACTTCAATTCAAACTCTTACAGTGCCCGGCTCAGTCAGTAGGTCTTTTTTAGTCGGCCACCTGCCAATCGATCGACCAGGGCGCGCTCTTCCAAATGAGATCGATATCGTATCTAAAAGATTTGTCGGCTTCAACTAAAGCTGGAAGTAAATTCCCGGTTTTCCTGCATGTTTAAACTTAGACGACCACAAATTCGGATTCAGGAATTTTCATTTCAGAAGGCATACGGTCAAGGTTTACGGAAGGCTAGGAGGCTAAGAAAAAGTAAAATAGAAGCATGAAATAATAATCGTTCCAAAAATCTTTTAATTTGGGGAAAAATTTGTAGAATAGCAGTCATTTGCGGTTATTCCGGAAACTCGAAAAAGTCCATTTTTTTGCCCGCACTGTATGTTGTTTTTTCTGACTGTACATACACAGTAAATGTTGTGTAGGCCTTGTTTTGTATTTTTATAAATTCGTGTAATTTTTTGTAGTTTCGCTCAATTATAATCGGGAATTAGATGTAACTCCACTATTCGTTGCTCTACCTGAAAGCAAATCAGAGTTTTATGCATTTTTTAATCAGAAGTTCAGATTTTAAAAGCGATTTTTATGTGTTGTCGAAATCGAAAGCAAATAGAAATCCCTGACCTATTACTGCTTTCATTTATTTGCAAAGGTCATTTTAACAAAAGCGTTAGATTCCTGCAATTAGAATTCATTTCCCTCGTATTTTAAATTTAAAATGCAGCTTTACTGCCTCTCAGTAATGTCGTTCTCTCGCTGGCCGCAATTTTAGCGGAGTTCGCTAGTTAGGCAGTCTAATAGCCCAATTTTGGCGCAAAAAACAGGCCGCACATTGTGTGCGAGGCGCGAACGCCGTATTCGAATTAATTCGACAGGCCCTAAAGTACATAGTGGAGCGTTAGCTTTTTCAAAGCGCCATTGATCGACAGGCTGTTCATTTCTCGTCCAATTACTGGCGTTCCTTGTACGCAGTAAAATCTATTTGCGTGAAATCGTTCAGCTCTGGGCGGCTCCCTCGAGAGGGCTTCTATCGCCGCCGGTCGGTCGGTGTCTCATTCAGGGCTAAGGCGCGTCTGCTGCCGACAGACGCCCAGTGACCGGTGGTCTGTTGGCACATGTGGCGCTGAAACAAAACAGAAAGTTGGGGCGTCTGGCCGTTGACGAGCCTGATCAGCTGGCGGCCCGGCTTTATGATTATGGCCGCGCCCCTATCCAGTTACTCCTAGCCAACAGAGTTAGCCGACTGCGCGGTGGCGCTCGATTTCTTGGCAGCAGGCATGCCCTTCCTTGCTCTGCTAGTGCGAGGTAAGTCGCTCTAATGGATTTCAAAGCCGACGCGTCTTCAGATAATCGGCGACGCAAAAAATTGTCCTCCTGGTACGGCTTTAGAGCGCCGATTTGCAGGCGAATTAAAAGTTAGTCACAATAGAACGCCTGCAACCGGTAGCATTGTGCGCTGTGTGCCAAGGCTATGTCCGTGCGTGTTTTAGCCCTTTGGCTGCTCGCGCTACTCACTCAACCCGGCCGTTCCAAGTCTTGGCATATGCTGGCACCCCTCAATTCTACCGTATCGCTGTTCTGTGACCCAATTTTCGGCAAGTCAACCGACGTTCGGGCAACCTGGTTCAGGAACGGACACCCGCTGGGCGAGGTCCGCTCCGACAGGAACTTGGCTGTCGGGGACGTTTCGAGCGACGATCAGAACATTCCGGAAATCGGTTTCCTGGTGCTGCAGCGAGTGAAAAGAGGTAGCTATATCGATTGTTGGCACGCTAGATGTTCAATATTTTAAAGCTCAATTAATGCCCGAGCAATTAAGCGATGGCGCTTGTCAACACATGTGTTAATTTTTACAGCCGACGAGGGCCGCTACTGGTGTCGCATCAAAGGCACCGACAGAAAAAGTCAGACAACGGCGTTGCGAGTGGCATACCTGGAGCGGAAATTCGTCAGAAAGCCCGGCTGGGCAGTGGGCACTCCGTTCGGACCGGTCACTCTACCCTGCGGACCTCCGATGGGTCATCCGCCACCTACTGTACTATGGCTGAAAGTCAGTTACACATGTTTCGAGGCGACAGAACGATTTCAGATAACAATCAGACGCTAATTTTCAGAATTCCAAAACCCTGTCGGCTACTGGAGGGGCCAGAGTTCTTCCGAACGGGGACCTTCATATCACGGCGTTCGATCTAAAAGATGCAGGCCAATACACTTGCGTAGCTCGCAACATTGCCGGCCGTAGAACTGCCACCGGCTATATTGCTCCTGCTGATATATTTCAGAGCAAAGGTATCATTACTGCTCTGTTTGGTTGGCGTCACATCAACAGAAAAATCGTTTAGTAGACTCTCGGTTGCCGTTGACTGCCAAGAGGTACCACTCGTTGGTGGTCTGGAGTCATGCTTTGTGGTTCGTAGCGGGAGTAGTAACCACCGGGTGCCTTATTCTCATCTACATCCTATTGGCGTTTTGCTGTCTGCGCCCAAGAAGACGGGTGGTGCGTCCGGTCTCTCAGTTGAACTTGGCTCCAGGGTTCAGGAAAAGATCTCTCGTTGCCCAGGCCGAACAACTCTTGCCCTGATTGATTGCTTCTTTAGAACCTATTTTACGATTGTATGTACCAGTGTGACGATACTCTTTTCTTGCCATACGTCTTTCTCTGTGCAATACTTTTTCTATGTCATTGTGTAGATGAAAAGTTTGGTTTGTTGTTTAGTCACAGGTACACTAGGCTTGGTCATTAGCAAATTGACTCATCCATTATGTATAATCCGCTTAGCAGATGATGCGACGAAAGCTGTCTAGACGGCTGTACGGCTAACATGCGTTCACTTGCAACCAAAACAGATAGAGTTTAGATATGCATTAACTTTAAGAATAAGGCAAAAGTTAGGTTGAATTGTCAACCAAATATCTAACCACGCTACCATTTTGTGTAGTGATAATTATAACCTATATCAGTGTCGCATTCTTTACAACAACATTACCACACCATAGACTATAGCGATATAGACATACATGTTTTTTTACAGTTGGGGGAAGGGGTAGCTTTCCGATTTTTGGAGGATTCTTTGAAACCCTATTTTGGGTGTCTAATTCCGTAAACAGGGTTTCATAAGCCTTAACTAGGGTTTTAGAGGGACCCTAAACAGTGCCGGCACAGTTGGTGTAGTGGTTTAGGCCGCATAGCCACTGTGCGCGTGCCCGTGCGCTCATCTTCTCGGCGCGGGAAGTTTCTTGCTGCAAAGAGTTGGTGGTCGGCGCAAAGCTCCACCCAGGCCACCGAAAGCTGGTGACAGCGAGTAGGTAAATGGAACCGACTGGATCTGAAATTGCACCGAATCCGCTCCACAAAGCCTGCCGCGTTGGAGAAGAATATCAATGACGTCAGAAGCTGTCTGAGAAACCAACTACAGAAACCTGTCTGTATGGTGGGAGCCCTCTGGCGTATGGGGCACTAGCGGGCATCGGGAGCTGACAGCATCATTACGTCAACACGCCAGGCGCTCTCTTAGTTACCGGCCGGTACCCAAGCAGCATAGCATGGCTAGGAGTGGCTGGCAGTGAAAGGAGGGCAACGTTCGAGATGACGAATCACGGGGGTCGCCAAAACAAACCACGACTCTGATCGTAGGCAGTAAGGCCCCGCCGCACATCGGACCGTATCGACCGTAAACAGGTTTTCGGCACCCTGATTAGGGTTTCTGAAGCTTTAAATAGGGTTCCGGAACCCTAGTTCGGGTTTCAGAGACCCTAAACAAGGAATCGGAGCACTAATTTGGGATTCAAAATCAATAAATTGGGAGTTAAGACATAAAGACAAAAGAAGGGACGAAGAGATTAGACGAGTGGGTGTTATATAGTACAATGAAACAATTTCAGTACATACATCAGAATTTAGCCAAACCATGCTATCAAATCGACTGAACATTGTGTTCTCGCAGCCCAGCAGTCCACCTCCCATCCCAATCGGCCGGGTTTGTATGGAACTCAGGATATACGCTCACATTGCTTAGAACGTACAAGAACATAATCACAGTTAATAAAAATGTGATTTTGGATTTTGTGATGTCGCGACTATTCATTGAGCAAGCGCTAACTTGTTTTTGTTTGAAGGATCAGCCAGCAGTCTCTCAAAATGCATCTGAGTGACTGAGAAAGCTGTTCGATAACTTTCGCCTTTCTTGATGTTTTGTCTTTGCTGCCGTACCGACCATTTTTCGCATCTATCCTGTGATACTGGCTTTGGCTGGCTGGCTGTTCCTTTGTACACATTTTCTTGATTTCCAAAATGTTGGGGAGCATTTTCCATTCTTCGTGTTTTCCATTTTCCAACTTTTTGCAACTGTTTTTGTTTTTGATTGAATCTGAAATAATAAATACCTTGGCTTTGTTTGTTTGCAGGGTTTTAGCAGCCAATCTGTTAAAGGCGTTTACTAAAGGTGTGGAAACACCTCCTGAACACCAATGGACTGCAAAAATCGTTTATGGGTTACTGTAACTATCGTATCCGTCGTATCCCGGATTAGATTACGGTATTTTTTAAAATCAGCCTATTATTATTAAACCAAAGTAAACAAGCTGAAACCTAGGTAAGCCGAAAGAAATGAGGGAAATGGCCGATTTTAACAGATCTATAACCGTAAGCTGGATACGAAGTTACTACTACTACTACACACAGTAACCCAAACACTTCCGTCTTTTTGTATTGTATCCATTGAATTGATGCTCAGTACACGTTTTCGTTTTGACACTAAAGAAGATGCGGTACTTGGGCACTGTACGATTTTAGGTACTACCGGAGTTTTCCACTTAGTATCCCAGGGGATATAACACGGAAAATCACGTTTCTCAGTGAAAACATTGCCGCCAGTTAATATCCCAGGGATATTAACTGGACAAAGCCATGGGATATTAACTGGAAACGGCATGGGATATTAACCGGAACAATGTTTTATCATACATACAGTATGCGTGTGTAAAGAAAATTATTACAAATTTGACATAAACATTGCCGCCAAGTAACATCCCATGGGATATAAAGCGGAACAAGGGTCCATGTAATATCCCAGTGGGTTATTAAGTGGGGTGGGATACTAAGTGGAAATCTCCGGTAGGTAGACGCACATAAATCCATTTTAGTACCCGGCATAAAGAATTGCGGGCGCAGAATTGCGTACAGCAAAAAATGCCCGAAAAACGAATTCATTTTTCGTGATTTAAAAACTTTATTTTCCGCAAAAAGACGAAAAAGTGACACCGGCGATTTCTGCACGTACCTAACGCTTCGCAGGCATTAACCGCCTCGAGCAGCCGGTTGTCAGATTTTCACTTTAAAAACGTAACAACTACAGTATAGATAAAAAATGTCCTATCGCATTTTCGGCCTTCACTCAAACGTTTCGTTCTGTCACTTCTTTTACCGATTTGACTCAAATTTTCAGCAAAAATTAACAACATGTTGGCTAAATATTCTGCAAGTTTTGTGCCAAAATTCCGACTCATACTGGTTTTATGACCCAAAAACTAGGAATGAGGTTAGAGACCTGCACGGCCGACTTTTTGGCGGCCCGGCCGGGCCCGGATTTTTATATTTTTAGATGGGCCCGACCCGGCAGTCTAAAATCTAGGCCCGGCCCGGCCCGGCAAATTTGAATTTGACTTAAAATCGACTGCAAATGGTATCATGACAACTTTTACTTGTATGTAGTTTTCCATCGATATCAAAATTCGACTATATTAGGATTATTATAGTTATACAGGAAAATCTGAGAATTTGAATGTGTAGACTGCTCTTGCTGCTTTATCAGTCAAGCACTGATGCAATCAGCGATCCAATATCAATTAAGTAGAGAATGGCAGAAAGCTAGTGGCCCTACAGTTTTTATGTTAATTTTTTGTAATATTATTCATCCATCTGTAACTTTTCTGTTTCGAATAAAGCGCAATGTCAGCGGTTTTCTGCAATTTTATTCCGGACCCTACTTTTTAGTTCTGCAATATAAAGCCCGGTTCACACAAGAAGTAAGAAATAAGGCGTTTGCAATAAGAAATAAGCGGCGCGTTTAATCTAAGAAATAAGAAATCAGCTGTAAAAATAAAAAAGTAGTAAAATCAGCTGCAGTGCATAGCAAGCGTCAGAAATATTTTCATCTTAACAATTTTTGGAAACTAAGTGATTTATGGTTACAGTAGACCGATGGAACACCGAAAAACACTTATGTAGATGATAGTACCGGCGATTTCCACTTATTATCCCACCCCGCTTTATAACCCACTGGGATATTACATGGAATTATTGTTCCGCTTTATATCCCATGGGATATTACTTGGCGGCAATGTTTATGTCAAATTTGTAATAATTTTCTTTATACACGCATACTGTAGTGTTTGATAAAACATTGTTCCGGTAAATATCCCATGCCGTGCCGTTTCCAGTTAATATCCCATGGCTTTGTCCAGTTAATATCCCTGGGATGTTAACTGGCGGCAATGTTTTCACTGAGAAACGTGATTTTCCGTGTTATATCCCCTGGGATACTAAGTGGAAAACTCCGGTACGCATTTATCGCATTTTTAGTATGTTCTTTGAACAGACAGTCAACTGCAACTGGCACAGTCAAGAACCGGTCCAAAACCAATTAACTGGGCATAAAATCTTTGAAACTTGTCAATAATCTGCTAAACTGCATAATTTTTATGTAAAGTAGCTGAAACATACAACTGATGAAAAAACCTTGGTTTGCAAGTAAGTATACAGGCACTACTTACGGTATTGGTTTCTGACCGCATTTCGTCTTCAGACAGTCGTTTCAGACTTTATGACATGCTATACTAAAGCTAAAGCACTGGCATGCCTAGTTGCACTTAGACGTGCGTTAAGGCGTTGCGGGTGGCCCTGACACCACCTGGGTCGGTTTTGCGAGAGGAGTGCCGAAGCATTCTGTGGCCTGGGGACCGGCCTTGCGCATAGACATCCTTTAGCTTCCCACCCGACCGTGGCCGACCGTGGTACCCATTTACCTACTGGCTGTCACCAGCTTTCAGTGGCCTGGGTTGGGTTTTGCTAAGTCTAATTCCAGTCAGACTGGTTTTGAACCCACTGCAACCGCTAGAGATGCAGGGGCCGCCGTGACTCAAGGCAGCGAGCTAACCACTAAACCAACGACGCAACATGCTATACGCATGAAGTGAAAAAACTTTTACATCAGATGAAAAAAGTTGAGCACCGCGCAACTCTTATTTTGTGGCTATTTCTTATATTTTATTGCACAGGTGTGAACCGATGCGAAATAAGGCCACTATTTCTTATTTCGTCGTGTGAACCTGGCTTAAATGGCTCTAAGAATAATAAGTAGATGATGTCTGTCAATTATCGGTTGCGTGCATCCCTAGATGTGTCGCTATTGACGGCAAACTTCTGAGCCAAGTAGCTCAGGCGAAGTTTGTGGTGTGCTAATCCGTACGAACGCCGTTTGCAAACTTCGTATGGGCGAAGTGGCCCAGCCCAGGCGAAGTTTGTTTTTCAATTTATTTATGATAATTATAGTCATCTATCTAACATGTTCTCCACCAGGGAAGGGGTTGGGGTCTGCTGAGCCCGGCCGGGGGTTTTCAGTCCAAATTCTGGGGTAAGGGTAGCGTCCTAAAAGTCGCTAAAATCGTGGTTTCGGGCTAATTTTTTGGTTTTTAGACTGTAGGTAAGCACTCCTGGGACGGCTAAAACATTAACGCTTTATGGTACTTTTGCCCGTTCTAACTTTATCAAAACACGCAGAAATTTTCCTACATTTTTGAGCAAGCATTTTTAGTCCTGGGAGTAATTTCAAATTTTTAACCTAACCTAAAAGTTCCCTGTTCCGGCTGGAATTAGAAGTAGTAGTAGGTTAGGGTAGTTTCGGTTGCAGTTCCGATTCCGGTCGATCGCTATGATCCCCTGTTTCTTGTATGACGTTGATGTGTAATTGATATTTACGTTTTATTTGTTTAAAACCACGTCGGTTTCTCAGCCGTTTCTTCATAGATTGGTTGCAGGTAAAAGGAAGTGGCGCTGAGCGGTAGTCAGTTAGCCTCAGTATGGGTGAGGAGAGCGGTGCGTCGGTTGTGAGCAGACAAAACGTGTCCCCTTCTAACAATGACCTGCTCGATCGCTATGCACCTTTCGTTGTTCGGGTACATTGGCTGCAGTAGACTGGACTAGTGGTCTTATTCTCTTAGCGTATTTTCAGGGAGCAGTCATTGGGATGGGCGTGGCCGGAGCGGTTATGTTTGCCAGGAGTATTAGATTGGTATGTTTCTTTTATGTGCATAACATAGAAGTTCTTTTATCTCGATACAACCCAAATACAAACAAACACTGATCAATCAATAAAGCAGATATAATACTTGCTGTTCCAAATGTAAGTGTAGATGCTGCGCTGCAGTCGTATAGTTGCAAGCAAAATCGAGAGCCTACAGCCAATTGCATACATGTATACTAGGAGGGGTTTGGGGAGTTACCCCTTAGCTGAAAAGGCCAAACCCCCCTCACCCACCCCTCGAGACAGGTTAAGGGACCCCCCGACCCAAAAATACAAGTACTAGTAGTGGCTCCAGTACTAACAAACTGGCTCAGAAATCACTAATTTTTAGCCTAAAATTCGCTTGAACAGTTTTTGCTTGTTTTTAGCTCTAAAACGCTATTTGGCAGCTTAAAATAGCGATTCTTAGCGTCCTTACTGCTAAAAACATGCCAAAAACGCATTTCCAGGCGTTTTGAAGCTTTTTGAAATTTGGGACCCACTTCTGGGCGAAACCCCCCTCCACCCTCTACCTGAGGAAAACCCCCCTACCCCCTCCTCCCAGGTCGGCCCGGAGCTGTTACATGTATGGCCAATTCTCAATTTTCATTTTTTGCAGTGAGTAAAAGATCAATGAATATCAAAGGTCAGAAGTGGGTATGACGGTTTTGATGTTGTATCTAAGTCGGATATATGTAAGGGTATGATCTAATGTCTCAATTCGCAAAAGTCTCCAAAAGAACAGGAAGAATGCTCCGCCTGACGTGCGCGAGCCTGTGAAATAGATCGAGGGGGAATTTGTGGGGAGAAACCAAAAAATCAATCGAACGTCAGCACAGTTTCGCTTGCAGCTGAAATAGTGCAACTTTGGTAGCTCCTGGGTGGTAGTTTATCGTCCCCGAGACAGTTTATCCCCCAGCTGGAAAATACAAGTATCGCTTTTAGTTTATTCTGGAAAAGTAAGATTAGTCGCAATTACACTAATGTTCTCATGTGATTGGCGTTAGCTGAATAGCTTGTGGGATAGAAGTTTGAGTTTCAAGAAGAATGAACGTAATTCAGGGCATACATGGGCCGGAAAAATCCGGAGGGGGGTAGGGGGGGTTGAGACCTCGGGGGGGGGGTCCCCCCCGAAAAAAGGCCAAAAAACGCCTATTTTGCCTTAAATAAGCGAAATTTTCCTCCCTCCGGGAGGGGGGGTGGGTGGCCGAGGGGGTGGTATGGCCGGCCGAGGGGGGGTATGGCCGACCGAGGGGGAGGGGTATACCCCCCTTACCCCCCCCCCGGCCCATGTATGATTCAGGGCCAAACAAAACAAGTGTTCTGACCGCGCATTTTAGTTTTTAGCAGCCAGTGTTTGGTGAGTTTTACTCACCTATACCCGGTGGAAACGTTCTATTGGTGCAGCAGAAACCCCTCTATTCTGCACGGAGAATTGAAACGCCACAACAAACAACTGTCAAAATCCAGTTGGAGCACGCGCGCACCTATCTAATGATGACAGATTGTTTGAATTTCAGACCGCTTCGGCTGGTTCTGTTCGTTTTGGCGCGCACAAAAACGCCTCAACTTCGCGCTCTGAAGCCAGTTCTGCGGTCTGTGACCGACCGTGTTTATCTAATTGACAAAACCGGCTTTTATGTCTCGAAAATGTCTCTCTACTTTTTAGGCTATCAAATAGGACAGTCAAAAATCTGTCTCTATATGGGTGAATAGGTTTTATGGATGAATCTGTTCTGTTCTGAGTTGGTAGCGCAATAGAAAAGAACTTGTGGACGTCTAGCCAAACAGTATTTGAGGTTAAGTTGCCGCCAGCGAGCGCCGCTCTAATTTCTGCTGCGCCGCGCATGGGAAAATAGCAGTTGTAAGTGGTATCAGAGCGAGACCCACAGCCAGAGGTGACTCATTTTGCGCGTCGCGCAGTCGCTCACTTACACAATCGCTTTGATTTTACTGGCCGATAAACAGAGCCACCGTTGTGTCGATTTCAGTTCACTCGGTTCGAGCACGTGCGACAGATTCCGAAGGAATTCATAGAGAAGCAGTTTCGACTGAGAGGCTCGATCAGAGGAGTGACGCAGGATGGCGGACTCAGAGTGCTGCACGCGCCCATCTGGAAGTTACCGCAGGTCCGAGCCAGCGCCAAGCACCCCGGACTGCTCACTGTTCGGATGGCTGCGGTGGAGGTCAGCGATGCGGGTACCTGTTGGTTGAGAGAGAACATTGCTGATAGACAGAAGCCCGTCTGGTTTACCCTCATCAAACCTACGCACAAACAGGAAGATAGTGTCGATTGTGAAGTGGTCACTAAAAGGGTAAGCTCCCTGATGCGTACGGACCGGTCCGGGCGCGCTCGTCTGCCCGTGTGGCCCGAACTTATATAAAAACCTGCTAAGACAAGACAAAGGCATAAGTACGCCTTTTTATTTAGCTGAGTATAGTGGCGTATCCAGGGGGTGTACGGTGGGTGCACCCCCTTTGCGGTGGAGGTAGGAAGAGAAAGTCTGTCAAAAATAAGCGAAACTAATTAACTATGTACCAAAACTGCCTATTTTGTGCTCAGAATGCCTTTTAAATGCGTTTTTGAAGGCTAAATTTTCAAAATTTTCTTGCCCTGGTCGGGCAGAAGCCAAACCAGGGCACTTTAAACTACTAAAACTTGTAATTTCTGTTAATTTAAGCGCTGGAATGTGTTTTAAACGCGTTTTTCAACGCAAATTTTGCTAAATTTTCTTACCGTGGTTGGGCGGCAGCCCAACCAGACACTTTCAAAATTTTACACCCGCTTTCTGAAATCCTGGATACGCCACTGGCTGAGTATGTATTGGGATAGTTGGGTGTTAGGTATTGGGATTGGGTATTGTTCGCATTCTATGCTGTACTGTCTAATAAATGAACAGTGTTTCTGTCAAAATTTCTACTCTTGCTGTGTTTTCTCCCTACTTGGAGTTGAAAGAATCGATCGGAATTGGACAAATTGTGAAATTGAATTTTGGCAGTCAAATCATTTCCTTGCTGCTGATTGCTGCAGTAGCTTGGCGGGCGAGTAGTGTGGTGGAGTGAAACATTACAGTAGACAGTGCACTGCAATGCAAGAAGGGATCACCTTAACCATACATGTACTAGGTGGGGTTGGGGGTTACCCCTCTAGCTGAAAAGGCCAACCCCCCCCCCCCGACCCAAAAATGCAAGAACTAGTAGCACCACCTACTAACAAACTGGCTCAGAAATCACTAATTTTTAACCTAAAATTCGCTTGAAAAGCCTTTCGGAACCGAATTTGGCGTTTCCACTGCAGATATTTAAGAGAAATCGGTGTTTTTGGACGCCCTATTTGTCATTTTGTGCTTGTTTTTAGCTCTAAAACGCTATTTGGCAGATTATAATAGTTATTTTTAGCGTTCTTACTGAGAAAAACGTGCTAAAAACGCATTTCCAGGCGTTTTGGAGCTTTTTTGAAATTTGGGAGCCCCTCTGGGCGAAAGCCCCCTCGACCCCTCACCGAGGAAAGACCCCCAGGTCGGCCCGGAGCTGTTACATGTATGACCTTAACCTCCTCTCCTAAACGTTAGCAGACTGTTCAGCTAGCTTGGCTTCTTCGTGACAGTTACTATTTGGGTTGGAACTGTTAATCAAGTGAATGGAGGGTAAAAATAAGTAGTGGTAGGTTTCAGAACCTGCTTCCATTCAAATACAGTTTGAATCAAGAGATAGTGAGGCGCGGTCTGGGAAAGATTCCCGGCGTCGACGACCAGAACCATCTATGGGCGTTGCGAACAGTTCCTGCCTATTCTCGTCTTGTCAATCAGCTGCTCCTCTCTGAGAAGGTGATTGTTCTCTTGCAGAGAGTTAACTACGTAATGTATTTTTGTTTAGATAGCAGATCAGAGAGGCGTGGGCATGTGGCAGCGACAGTCGTGGGTTGAGTCGGTGCGATCTCTTCCTAGTCAACTGACCGATCTGCTGGTCAATTCTACGGCGGTCAAGTTGGGTCAGCTGGTGGGCGAGAGTGGTAGAAACGTTGCGGTGGGCGGCTACCGGCTGGTGCTAATATCTTGGCACCTTGCCAAGCGAACGGTGGCAGTTGCTTATGTGATAATTAGCCCAATCTTCGGTCTAATCGGTCGATTGATTCGACGCTCCTGAAACGAGATTCACGCTGCTCATCTTAGCATTTGTATCTAGTTCCCGGTTGGTTGATAATGTGTAAATCTATTTTAGTCGCCGATAAATGTGTGTCGTCCCGATAAACCTTAAGACTGATTAGAGGCTGCCTGTGTGTCGGGTTATCAATGCCCATCTCATTACTGCTCGTGTGTGCGTAACCGGTTTAGTTGATGGATTGACCAATTTTGGAAAGGCCGAATGGCCCGGTTAGTCAAACACCCAGCCTAAGGATGGATCGTCCGTTGGTGGAGGAGGAGGAGGATGTGGATGAGGCGGAACAAAAGTTCAGCGAACTAGAAAAACTGTTCCGGCGGCGGCCCAGCTCGGTGAGCATTTAGTATGGATGGCGGAGGCCGTTTTACGACCGTTTTGCATGCATTTCAGCAGATGTCCGGTCAATATTCAGACACATCCAGCAACGACAGCCCGCGCGTGGTCGTGCGAAAGATGGGAACTTCTATCCGGGTGAGCTCTCTCTCTCTCTCTAATTTTTATGCTTTTCCCGCGCGCGACTGCTGCTAATTGCGGCTCAAACGTGCTTTGTAACGAAGGCAATAACGCCAGAGCCTTGGCGCTTTAATGGCAATGAGATAGGGCTTCGCTCTCCCCGAGAACACTGTCACAGACAGGCTAAGTAATTGGGTATTAGCCGCTATATATGCCTCGCTACCTACGCCCGACATTCATTTTTGTAGCCTCTTGTCACACTCATTAGAACGCTTTTATCGCTGCTGCTTCATCAGCTCTCTTACTGTTCCTCTTTACCACCATGGCCAACCTTACGCCTCAGCGATGCAGACGCTACGGAGAGCTGACCATTAAAATCAGTCTTGCTCCGCCCTCCCCTCCCCTCACCAGTCCGCCTTTGGGCGACCCCGACCCCGACCTCCTGATGATACCCTATCAGATTGGCGAAGACAGACCGGAGTCTCCGCCGCCCGACCGGAGAGACTCGTCGGTTTCGACTTGCAGCACGGACAGCTTTGCCAGCACCACGCTGCCTTGTTCGGACAGCATGCAGAATCTGTTGTCGCCGAGACCCAGTTTCTGTATTGAGGACGATGATACTACTTGGGCCGACGACTTCGACGAGTTCGAGTCTCTGAAGGTTTGAGCTGATTTGTCTATCTAATGTCACCATGATACGTGTGTTGTTGACTCTGCTCGGACGTAATTAGTGCATCAGGTGATATCTGCCTTCAGTGATGAGTGCAAGCTGATTAGGCCTTCAGGGAACTCGCGCATCCGCTTTTTCCGTACCAACGCCGCATGCGACGTTAGAAAAAATAGTCTCTCTTATCGCACAAAGATTGGCTCATTTAGAAGCAAGGCAACTGTATCCTTACTACGTCATGTGCAGTTTGTAACACGTAAATAAGTGCAGAGCATTAGCAGTTGACGTAGAGTTAGTGACATTCGTTGCAATAGCAGTACATGTAAAACCAGTCACGTAGCAATTTCCAAATCTCGTGCTAAAAATCGCTCTTGCACTTATTGGCTATTTATTGACACTTCTGGAATTTTTACTACTATCAAAGTTGTTCAGGGATTGCAAAAAAATTGACCTGCAACATTGTATTTTCGTCCCTGTCTGAAGAAGAGAACTTCTCTGCAACTCTTTTGGTTGGGTCTGATTAGGTGCGTCTGTACGTTACCCGTTGGTTTTGACTTCGCTCATGGCAAAGAAATCCAAATAGGGAGGGGCAGAGCTAATCCCATAACCGGTACAAAACTGATTTGTAGCAAAGATGAAATGGAAAATCAAGCTTTGTATCGTTAAAGTGTAGCATACATAGGTAAGTTCACGTAACAGGTTCGGGGGCTGGTGAAAGAGGGGTTTTCAGCCAAATGGGGTCCGGTGGCTGATTCGGTCTACCGGAGGTGCGGGTGGTCAAAAAATTCAAAAATGGCTAGGTAGTAACCCCAAACCCCTTTAGTTCGTTATGTAATCTAACTCAGTACTAATAACGTTCATGTAATCTAGCTGTACTGTACTGTTCTGTTAATTATGCTATTTTAACTCCAGTGCAGCGGTAAGAACGTTTCAGCGCAAATTGCTGTTGCACCTAAATTTTCGGAAAAAACTACACAGATAGGCCATTTGAGTTCAAACTCTCTTTCTTCACCTGTCGCTTTCTTGCCGGCATGACTCATCACCTTAAAGATCCTTGAGATACTACGTTCCGTCAGTGAGTTCTACTCGAAATACGCCCGTAAATGGTGATGGTATTAGATTATTTTGGCCAAAAATCTGCGTGCCGTAGCTGCGAACAGATCAGGAGTTTGTCTGCAGCTGCGTCAATGACGTTGGCCAGATCAGCTGCTTGGACGGCTTTTTGCCGCGCCACAGCCGTGCCGAGTTTTGTTTTGGCCTCTCCGATCAGATTTCAGCTTAAATTTAGCCACAGTCACTGCCTTTTTGGGCTTTTTGGTGCCGCTCCAGCGACCTAGATTAGGAGCAGTTTTCTTATTGGTCGGGCCAACAAATAGTCCAATTATGGTTAGTAGAGCGACGGTTTGCTTTGAGCGACAACCGTCACATGTCACCCTTTTGGAGCGATAATAATAGATCGTCTATGCTGTTCTGGAGAGCGCAAATGACTGCCGAGCCGAAGTCATTTCGCTCTTAATTGACATGTACACGTCTCAGAGGAGCCGAAATGGAATTAACTGCCCGCAAAAAATCAACCAGCCGGTATGGAATGTCAAATTAAAAGTGTCTTGAGATCAGGCTAACTAGCTAAGCGGTACAGTACCGTCTGTCAGGGTTATTGGCACAGCTCGACTAAAATTGCTCATTTTTCTAGTTGCCAACCTCATGTGGTTTCACCACCGTTCTCACTAAAACCATTCACCTCAAAATACTGGCTGGTTAGTTGTGTGCGTGTGTGAGCCTCTAAACTGCGATGACGGATGGGGGCACTTGTTGCCGCAGCCTGTTGTCTGATTCTGGGCTCTGGCCCACCATTACTGCCCGTGCTGTCTGTATGTCTGTCTGTCTGTCTCACTCGCAAAGAATCGACACACACAGACACGTGATTCAACCTGTTCGGCCTTTAGGTGGTAATTTTTGCGCCAAAAAGTGACGTGCTCTCTCGTTGCTTGCTTGCTCTATGTATACACACTGTCCGTCTGCCTCTGATTATGACACACTCTCTCGCGCTACTCTGCCTACACGCTTTTTAACGGCCGCGTGGTTATCGCAGTTTGTTAGTAAATATATTTGTATTTCTCCCCTATGCGCTGTCGTAGTAGTAGAAACGGTAGCTCCAGGCAGAATTGTATAAATGGTAGGTGAAAGGAGGTAAGGTACACACTTGTGGTAAATGGAGTTTTTTTTCCAGCCTCCCAACGACTCGCCGCAATTGCTGTCGCCGATTTTGGCTCGGCCTGTAATTGCGCGCTCGATCAGCGCTCAACCGAGCACCCATGTCTGGAGAAACACCTCCGAATCTGAGGTGGAGCTGCTAGGCTATTGGACCTCCTCGCCCTCACCAACCAGAGGACAGCTGGAAGCTCCGCCCTCTCCCGTTCCTTTCCCGCGATCCGCCTCCGCCGCCCGGCTGCAACTGTTCGTTGGAGGAGGTACTACTGGTTTCTTTTGGCCATTTACGCGCCTAGGATTAACGGACTCCAATGGTCGCACGTAATGGTTAATTTAGCTTTTATGACGGATTAAGATTCATGCATCGGTCGGGAAAATGTAGGGGATATGAGCTGGAGGTGGGTCGCCGCTCTTTAGATAGTTTTTTATTGAGCAAATCATTGACTGTACAAAAGAAAATTGTTCGTGTTACGCACGTACCACCGAATTACACAGTTAAACCGGCACAGTTCTGTTTTCGACCACTCTCAAACCCACTGCCCACTGTTCTTCCTGCCACGCAGATTACCAACCACCCGCCCACAAAAACTTGGCCACCAACTAAAACCGGTAGGCTGGATTTTTGGGCTATGACCATACCTGATTGCCTAAAATTTCGGCTACCCTTCACCAACGCATTCGGTTAGGTGTTGCGTAGGGTCTGTGACTGGCGTGTCGCGTCTGTGCTAAATCGAATTAAACCGAGGTCGGTGTCTGTGACCAGAGTTTGAGAAAGAAAGAAAGCAGGAGAGTATAATTAAAGAGAGTGACTGTAATTTTGCACGGCCGGCTTATTTAGGTAAAAAGGTCGGTGAGGCAATGAATGTCGGTGATTGCGCTTTTGCGTCAGTGCAAGTGCAGAGTGGCCGAGGCCGACCGACTGCGCTCGCCCACACGTGTCCCTAATTGAGCCCGGCGCAGCTTATTTGTTACTGAGAAGCTGAGCCGACGCCCTTTTCAGTCCTCCCCTCTCATTAGCAAAAACGCACTTTTATCTAGCTTTCCTCCCTTCTCCTCCTCCTGCCTTCTCCGACCAAACTCGCCTCGGGTGCCTTGCTTGCCATGGACCATTATTGATTAGTTTTGCCCAGCGATGACGGCTAGATTTGGTCGGCGGGTTAGTTTGGTAGATTACGAATCGAGTCTCATCTTCTACCCCGGTGCGTAACTGGCTGTTAGTTGGCTTGCTACCTATTGTATGTACTGTAGTTGCAGGTGTCAGTTCGCCATCTCCAGTCATGCGAGGCGCAGTTGTTTTGAGCCGAGCCGAGTCGGATGTGGGCGAACAGAGACGCAAATCTACCATGCACAGACGACTTAGCTCTCTGGTCGCTCACCAGTGGACTACTGCAGGTGCCAATTGCACTTTAAACAACATTCACCACTTTCTTGTCTTTACCCGATTGATGCCTCTACCATAAGCATTTGTAGTTTCGAAGTCACCTTCTTCCCTATAGGAGGGCGAACAACAAAACTGTTTTAGTTTAACCAACAAAAATTGTGTTCTTAATTTTTGGATTTTTTTCAAATTACAGTGGTTGTTTTGTTAGGTGTCGGTATGACGCGTCTGTCTCTAAGAGCGTTTTATGAAGGCGCCAAACCAGAGAAACAATTTGTCATCGGAACGTCGATTACGGTTTCCTGGCTGGCCGCCACAAGAAATCGATGGGCCCGCCACTTTTTGATACCTGGCGCATTACCCTTTTTGCAGCCGAAAAAGCTGACTCGCTAATCTGCCGATCGTGCAGCCTTTAGCGCTGACGTAGAGTGGTGTTTTCAGCCGACAAAGCTGTTTACGCATTTCAGACAGCCTTTCGTTCGGTTATAGCTTGAGTCATCTATAATTCTGTGCGCATCACGTATACCTACAGTATGTAGATTTCACCTATTAATGCCTCTCTCATAATGAATCAGCTGGTTGTCTCGCCCTCTCTTTTGAATGCCTTTATTTGTTGACTTCCGGTGGTGTACGTATATAGCGAGAAAGGTGGCCAGAAAATTGTAATAGCATATTACTGTAAGTGTTGAACTTAGAAAATTTACTCTGCCTAACAATCTGCTGTATTGCAGAATCAATTCTTACCGTCAATTTTTAGGTCCGCTTATAATCAGACATGACACTGGCTTTCATTTCGGTTGAGGAGCCTTTGGACATACATGTGCATGGGGGTCCCAGATGGGACGAAAATGCAACTCTAGTAAATACTTACAGAAGCTGTTAGCAAGCCTCCTGGCGCATTTTTTAAGCCACAGAAGTCAATTTTGGCAACTGCGCACCCTTGGTCAACGCAACTTCGCACTGAACCCCAAATTTTCGTTAGATTTTTGCACAAAATTTCTGCTGGTAAACTAGATTTTCATCAGTTTTTAATCGAAAGTTTGATCTTTAATAAAAAATTGAATTTTAGCTGAAAATTACGATTTTTAGACAAAAATTTCTCGTCGAAAATTTTGCATCTAGAGTCAGGGCAACTACGCCTGGAGACCCGGCTGTCCCTCTGAGCTGCCGACCATGCACATGTATGATGTATGTTGAGCGAGGCTGAAATTAGTCTGAGACAGTATTGAGCGGCAAAAAATCTTGCAAAAAACCAAGCATTTATGTTTTATTTTTCGTCAAAATTGACTCAACATAGATTTCTACAGATAATTCTGAATGCGGGTAGAACCTGCCTGAATGGGGCGACCCATTAGAACCTCTTTTTTACCTATGTTTGCATAGAATGGTTTTTAGAACTGCCAACTGCATTGACATTTTCTTGCCACTTGCCAGGCCGCCCCACCTGATTTCCTGTATACGCCAGTGTGATTAGCAGGAAGCCAGGACGAGGTGTAAATGGTAATTAGGTTCCCACGCCAACTCTCTGCAGCGTGGCTTGGCAAATAGTTGTGCGAGGAGCTGACTTGCTTGTCACTCGAGCTCACTTTTTGCACTTTCACAGCGGCAACGTTCATTTAGAGCGGCACGGCCCGAAAGGCATTTAGCAGCGGGAGACGGCTCGTCTCTTGATTGGCTGTGTGTTGCCTGGAAAACATATCTGAAATTTCATTAGATGCCGATCGGCGGCAGATAGCTCAATTGCGCCGGTCGTCCGTCTCTGTCGGCCGCGTCTCTCGGCCCCTTCCTCCTCCTCCTCCTTTTGTCTCTGCTCGTTTGCCTACCACCGACTCTTCTTCGATCGGTCTCGAAATTGGCGACAATTTTCCGTCTTCAGGGACCTTTCTGTCTAGTACTATTTGTGGTGGCCACTCGTATATTATGTGTGTGTGGTCTGGTCTAAAGAGCTTATCGGCGAGCCGGCGCTGACAGCCGTTCATTAGATGGCGTAATTAGACATCGATATCTCGGCCTTCGCTTGCCTTTGCTGGCTCGCTCTCTCTCTCTCTCGCCGCCGCCATTGCTGCTCACTCCGTGGCCCGGCGCCGATTTCCATCTCGACGTCAATCTTTTTGCTCGGTCGTTGGTGAGCTGAGTGGTAGTGCCGAGTGACTGCTGTCGGCGATTCGTAAGATTGACTACGTGCTAATTGCGGTTGCTAGGTTAGCTTAGAAATCGAGTTAAAAGCAGGTGAAAGCTGATGAGTTGGGCTGCTCGGTCGGTCGTACCGGTTTTGGCCTCTCGCTCCGTTTTTATTATATTGACTCGATGCTTGTGTTGGCTTTGTGTCAACCAGACCTTCGTCTCAATCCAGCGCTACCCTCTTCTTCCTCCGTCTGGCTTCTGGCTTAAAGCCGACGATTTTGTCGCGTTTGAGATTGAGTACTGTGTGCAAACAGTTCTTTAACCTACCTACGTAACTTGTTTAAACTGTATTGTAACTCTGATAGCGGATTGGCTGTTTGTTTTGATCAATCATCTATGTAGCTGCTGTATGTAGGAGGCTGCATTCTATCGTGCTTAGGCGGTCTACGTCATCTGGCGTCGGCTAATCTTAATGCTAACCTGCTGACACGAACCTATTCATTATTAATTAGTAAGTGTAATGGATTTAAACACGCGATCTCGTTCTCATCTTCTAGGATCAGACCGGGAACCAAAGCCCCGGCTTTAACTGTGGTAAAATATGCCGTGCAGCACACGGAAGCACACGTACGTGTGAAGATTACATGCGTAAAAAATTCATACAACAGCATTAGTCGCATTCTACAGTCAAGGGAGTGTAGCTACATCAGGCTAGCAGCCAACTTGCGGCCATGAATAACTACTCTGTTATCCGTAGCCGCCGGTCAGCGACTAGCCTAATATGGCTATATTCCCTAACTCTTCTACTACTGTACGTACTTTATTTGTCTACACCCAACGACTTTGCAGGAGCGTGGCACGGTTCGGTGGACTCTCCGCCGAACAGCGGCAGCATGAGCAACCTGCTACGACTGCGCAACGCCGGACTGGGCCACTCGTGTCCGCAACTCAGCTCTCTCGGTCTCAGCTCGCAGCCATCCTCCAGCCCCACACCGGCAGTTCCTGGCGCTTACGCGGCCATTAAGTTGCGGGTAAGTGCTGTGTTGTTGGGTTGGAAAGCGAAGGAACAGACAGAGAGTGTGGTGGGGTGGGGTGGGGTGGATGTGGTAATTTGGTTTGGCTCCCCGAGGGCGAGTCTGTGCGTGCAGCTTATTTTTTGAACTCGCCTCCAAATGAGATGGAATACCTCTGCACAGGAGTTGCGCGCTGGCCGGCCCTCCCAGCCGCTCTCGATCGATAGCCTCTTGGACGGTGGCTTTCCCTGCTTGGAAACTGGCCTCCCTCTCTCTCTCCCTCCCCTCAACTCAACTCCACTGCAGCTCTGTCGCCCTCCCTCGAGAGGAACTCGTCCGACAGATTAGTTTGGTGCATGTTTGCTGCCGCCTCCGATGTCTTGAGCTAGTGCGGCGGCCGGCCCTTCCGGGCTTCTAGTTAGTTGGCGCTGCTGTCCATCACTTCAATATGAACCGACAGCCGAAGGTGGCCGCTCGCTCGACTAGTAAGAGTCTCTCTCGCACCTAAGACACCTTTTTATGCTCTTCTCTCTTTTAATTCACCGCCAGTCAGTGTGGTTGTGCTAATTTGGAAAAGCCCTTTGTTTGCTCTTGTATGTATCGATTTCGGCTTCGCTTCCACACGTGTCTCTCTCTCTCTGTGTCTGTGTCTCTGTTGTGTCGTGTGTGCCCTATGAGTTTGTTAGGTTGGAATCGATCGAGCGACAGGCTACCAGCTCAATTTTCTGCTTTTTTCATCCGGCAATTTCGTTCCTTCACCGGCCCTTACTTTGCTCTGAGGCCGGCAGCCAGGCAGCTGCTTCTTGTGCATACGATTAGATGCATTTTTCGATGAATGCTCGCCTTTCTATCGAACGCAGTCGCCCGGCCTCGCCATAAGTCGGCTGGTTTAGTGTCCTCAGCTTCCTGCCAGGACTGGAGTTGCTCGTTCGTGGCCGCCGAGGAGTCTGCGCTGCCGTTGAGTCGTTCGTTCAGTGCGCACGAGGCTGCCAGAACTCCCGAGAGTCCGTGGCAGCGGTTCCCATCCATGTTGCTGCGCGCCTGGCGCAAGGCCCCCGGCGATTCCACCACCCCGTCGCCCAAGTCGCCGCTCTCGCCCAATCTGTCCTGGAGTTACGCCGAGAGCGCCGTGGTGCGGCGCGCCCTACCGCCCTCGGGGGTCACTCGCAGTGTGAGCTGGTGCGACGTGGGCAACCGCACCAGCGGACTCACTAGCCCGTCTGGACTCTGTCTCACTCACATTATGCAACTGAAAGTAAGCGACACCCTCCCCACACTCTCTTCTTGTTCCCGGGGTAAATCTGTAGCCAAACCCTGTGGTGGTACGG
Source organism: Sabatieria punctata (assembly GCA_030248155.1). Classification (NCBI taxonomy): domain Eukaryota; kingdom Metazoa; phylum Nematoda; class Chromadorea; order Araeolaimida; family Comesomatidae; genus Sabatieria; species Sabatieria punctata. The sequence goes on along the minus strand of JASANB010001971.1, from coordinate 36,241 downwards.
TACCATATATGGTACCGGCACCTTATATGGTGTCGGTGCCATAAACGGCGTTAAGTGCCTGACTGTTTAACGGACGTACAAGGTACTGGTAGGACTTCTTTCAAATCGTAATTATCACACGACTCGAAAGCAGTGGTAGGTTATATAGATGCAGCAGCTATTTTACTGACTGATGTCTAGAAGTTGATTCTTGTTACAGAAAATTTTAAAGAAATTATATAAGGTTTATTGATTTTTTGAAAAGTCAAAGGTTTGAATTGAACGCTGATAACACAAGCGAAAATTTTAAATCCATTTTATAAATTTTGAATTTTTCAGTATTTCCGTTCAAATCTCGTAATCGGTTGCCGTTTTGTGATCAACAGACCTTGCTCATTCAGAAGCTATAAATGAATCAGCTTTTCAATTCAAACCATCTGCTCTTATTTTCCAATCTGCAAACGAACTGAACCGGAAACTGAAAACACTGTTTTCTGTTAGCGTAATCGGTGTTTATACAATAGATTAAAAATGTGTGTTTCAGAAAGAGCTTCGTATCAAGCGCCGTCACAGTCACCGGTTGTCTCGATGCAGTCTGAACGCCAGCAGCACCTCTCCGATGATGGCTCCTAGGTGTCGTTCTCCCAGCAAAGGCCACTCGGTAGTGGCTCGCAGTCAGAAGGCCGAGGGCGGATTGTTGCTGGCCACCCCTGCGCACGCGCGCACTGCCGCCGCCGCCGCCGCCACCGCTTCGAATCGATCGTCGCTGACCGCTCCGGCAATTCCGGACACGCGACGCTGGTCGGTGGCGTCGTTGCCGTCCTCCAGCGGCTACGGCACGCCCGGCAGCAACTCGGCTCTCTCGGTGCGTTGCTTCACTGCCCACCGATCAATTATCATCTATTTCTGATTGGTTGCAGTCGCAGTACTCGTCGCAGGAGCGGCTGACCACAGGAATGGAGGAATTGAGGATCGCCACCCACCATCACCACTCACGATTCGACAGCAACGACAGCTACCCCGGTGTGGAGGACTACGTGGCCATCAGACCGCGCTCCAGAAGTCTCAAGTATGTCTGTCTGGCCCCAATTGAGTGTATGATGAGTGGAGGAAAGAGTCGACTGTACCTCTGCTGTCTGCAGTCTGTCTATTGCATGCCTCGGTCGGGTCTTAGTCGACTGTTTCGGTATCTCTTTTTGAATGATCGGTCGCTTTATTATTACACCGGCGTTTGGACTGCTGCATGTCTGTCTGTCTGTCAGAGAGAGAATTGGCTGTCTGCCAGTTGGTTAAAGGCACTACTGAATGGAATCGAATCTGGCACACCTTTGCATTTTAGATTGTTGTTTTACGCAAACGTTGCTTTGTAGTATTCGGTTTACGCAATTTTCTAAACGAAGCATCGGAACGAAAATGTCACGTAATGTCTGCCTCTGGCTATCGGTTGACTGTACGTACAATTTTGATTCAGTTCAAATTAGCGTCTTGACAAACCAATCTGCCGTACATCAGAGAGCAGTCCAAGCGTCGGTTATAAAGTGGCCTTTAGTTTGACCAAGCGGTAATGGCTGGTTTGTTTGCACTAACTGACTGCAATGTCCTGCTATTACCGTAACTCTGCTACTAACTTTGGGCGTTTGCCTGTTATGGGCTCGTAGCTTGTAATCGGTTGGTTTGCCTTTTAACGTTTATTACACATGTCTGTTTACTTTCAGCCATCTTGCTTGGCTTAATCTTAGCTCCGGTGCGCTAGAAATGTAAGCTTTTGTTTTTTGGGGTTCCCTGTTTGTCTCTTGTTTATTTTCGTTCTCCGTTCCGTTCAGTCGGTCCTGCTTGTCACGTATTTCTGTTCTTTATTATAAACGCTCAGCACTCCTGGGTGGCATGTTTCGGTGCCTACAAACAAAGCAAATGGCTTTTGCTGGAGTTAGTTGCCCAGTTGTTTCAGCAGTCCGGTCAAACACATACACGACACCACGGTGGAAATGGCCTTACGCAGTACGGTGTACAAAGAACGCTTTCCTAAGGTACCGTACCTATTGAAATTGTTTGTTTGTGTAGCTGCCAATAAACTCTTCACTATCTAGTTGACACATGGGTGGGGTTGACTCCCTCTAGGCTCAGGTCTACTCCCTCAGGCAGCCGCAAGCCCCCCTTTCAAGAATTTTTAGGAAGAATTTTGTATAGAAATTATGACAAAAGTAGGTTTAGGTCAGCTGTAAATGAGCTCAGAATAGCTTATTTTAAACTTTTAGGGAAAAATAAGCCAAAACACCTTGATTTTAGTCTGTCTAGTTGATATCTTTGTGTTTGAAAGAATTGCCTACCTCTCTGGCTTTGTGTACCTAAGAGATTAAGATTACTATGTAAAACCATGAGAAGAAATTGGACCAGTTTCAGGCGAAGCGTCAAATGGAGGAGCGGTTGGAGAAGTTCGTGGGAGAGAACGGTCCATTATCGGGTACCTACCACGCGCGCGACGAGGCGGCGCGCGAGTTCGCGCTGGCGTCAGCCGACCCGTCGGTGGTGCGCGCTTTGGCCGACGGTTCGACGCGCTTTCTGCACCACCAAGTGGTCGAGCTGGCTCAGGACTGCCTGACCAAGTCCAGGGAGGACGTCATCTCTTCTGCTTACTTTGCCGACATGGCTCAGAATCTGGAAGACACCGTGTGCGAGGTGACTGACTGACTGACTGACTGACCGACTGACCGACTGACTGTCTGACTGTCTGTCTGTCTGACTGACTGACTGACTGACTGACTGACTGACTGACTGACTGACTGACTGACTGACTGACTGACTGACTGACTGACTGACTTAATGACTTAATGACTGACTTAATGACTGACTTAATGCAAAACCATTGTTTAGGCCCGCGAGAAGACTCCACCTGATAGCTTTACGTATTTGTCCAATTTGGTCAAGCAACTACTAATCGTGGTGGCTCGGCCTGCCCGGCTGCTGGAGTGCCTGGTAATCTGACCAAACAAAGACAGTCAGTGGTGGTGAGTCTGTAGAATTGAATTCAGGAGTTCGACCCAGAAGAGTTCTACCAGTTGCTGGAGGAGGCGGAGGGTCAGGTGCGTGAGCAGCTGGGCCCGGGAGCGAGGGTTCCCGACCTTCCGCAGTACATCGTGGGCAAGCTGGGTCTGAACAAAGATCCCCTGGAGCCGGAGAAGACGCCGCCGTTTATGTCTGGCGACTCGCCCGACGGATCTGCCTTCGACTTCTCCGAATCGGCCGAGACCGTGCTCGACCCGCACTTCTACTCTCTCAAGCCCAGCTCTGTCTCGCCAAACTCCACCAGCCAAAGCTCCTACAATGCTCAGTTGTCTGGAGACAGACCGCCTTGCGAAGAAGATTTCGATGTTATCAAGGTAAGCGTCTACTGCTAGACCCAAACCAACTAAAGTATCTTCCCTTTCTGACTGAGGTACAAAGAAAATCTGCCAAAAATAATGAAAACGCATAGAGCACGTAAAACTGATAACTATATCTTTAGTATGTCAAAAAGCCTGGTAAGCTAATTTTTCGAACTTTCTCGTACTGAGGGTCGGCGGCCCAACCAAGCTCTTCAAAGTTTTATTAACACCACACAACGTCTTTTCAAAATCCAGACTGCGCAACTTGGTATTGGTGCCGATGCGACAGTGCAATATGTATAGAAATGTATCGTCTATATTCATCATTACTACGCTAAATACGGTTATCACCAACCCGGCGGTTGGTACTGCAACTACACAATTCGTTAAGTTGATCTCCAAAGACGTGACATCTTTAAAAATCGCATTGCACTCTCTGCCAAGCCAAGGGTGGTTTTTCCTAAGATGCAGATATACCATTACCAGTATCATTGCTAACGGGTGAATGAATTGCAGTCAGTCAGTCAGTCAGTCAGTCAGTCAGTCAGTCAGTCAGTCAGTCATTGAGTGTTGCAGCTAATCAGCAACGGTGCCTACGGGGCAGTGTACCTGGTGCGGCATCGGGAGACCCGGCAGCGACTGGCACTGAAGAAACTGAACAAGACCAATCTGGCGCTGCGCAACCAGATTGAGCAGGTGTTCGCAGAACGAGACATCCTCACCTTCATCGACAACCCTTTTGTGGTCTCCTTCTACGGCAGCTTCGAAACCAAGGTACCTTCTCTAGATGGTGATGGAGGGAGGTAGAGCAGAATGTGTCTGCAGCGACACCTGTGCATGCTGATGGAGTACGTGGAGGGCGGGGACTGCGCCACACTGCTCAAGAATGTAAATATCCTGCCGGTGGATCTGTGTCGACTGTACATAGCGGAGACGGTGCTGGCCATCGAGTACCTCCACTCCTACGGCATCGTGCACCGCGACCTCAAGCCCGACAACCTCCTCATCACTGCCATGGGGCACATAAAACTCACAGACTTCGGCCTCTCCAAAATCGGCCTCATGAACCGCACCACCCTCCTCTATGAGGGCTTCCTCGACCTGTCCGAGACTCAGCAGTTCCAGGACAAACAGCTCTGCGGCACCCCTGAGTACATCGCTCCCGAGGTCATTCTCAGACAGGGTTACGGTAAGACCTTGCTCTTTTGACCTGCCCTAGAAACAAACGTTTTTCCGTTCAGTTCACCTGATCAGAAAATGTTGACCAGCCAAGAACCTGAAAATTTTTTCTGCAAATTTGTCGGTTTATGCAAAATATACTCTAGACCAATTTACAGGCCAGGAATTGAGCTGAACGGAAAAGTTGATTGTTTTGTTTCTACCGGTGCCGAAGCTTTTAAGTTTAAAATAGTTTGTCGCTTTTCATGTAGAGAAGTGCCGGATTGATATTGTTTGTTGGTTGTGAGTGGAGGCCACTACGTAGTGTGTTTGTTTGCAGGAAAGCCGGTCGATTGGTGGGCGTTGGGTATTATTCTCTATGAGTTTCTCACCGGTGTTGTGCCATTTTTCGGCGAGACGCCCGAGGAGTTATTTGCTCACGTCATATCAGGTGTGTCTGGCTCAGTCATGTCTGTTCGGTTGTGCCAGCTAAGCCAATGGTTGCAATTGCAGACACGATAGAGTGGCCGGAGCCGCCAGACGATCCTCCGGAAGAAGCCAAAGATCTGATTGCCAGTCTGCTCACCCAGAACCCGATCGAGCGGTTGGGAACCCTGAACGGAGCGGCCGAAATTAAACTGCACCCGTTTTTCATCGGACTCTGCTGGAATACGATATTGCGACAGAAGGCAGAGTTTATCCCTAATCTGGACAGTGAGGAGGACACCAGTTACTTCGATAGTAAGCATACACAACTGTTTCCTTTCCCCCAACTAACAACTGCTTTTTTCTTCGCCAAACTCCAACCAAGAAAAGTTGGTTTTCGTTCTAATCTGACGGAGTCGACCAATCAACACACTACCGACATGCGAAGCGAATACCTTTTTTCAGTTACCCTTTCGGAATTATCTTGTACTTTCACAGTTCTAGTTGTTGCTGTAGTGTTAGGCGAACAAAATGTTGTTTTTATTACGAGAAAGGAAGCTAATTACTTAGTAAACCAGACACTACACACAAAATCGTGGCATAAATCCTGCTAACCTTTAGTTGATGATTGGTGTAAAAAGGGCTTTCTAAGCTATTCATAGATCCATTTTGAATATTTTTGGTCCCACCCACCACTATTGGGTATTATTGTGGCACATCTATTCAATACTGTAGAAAGTATGCGCTTGTTTTGGAGTGCAAAGGAGATGCGTAGTAGTTGCATTGCAGCGCGTGCTGAGCGCTACAACCACGAGATGGAGTCGGGGGAGGACGATAGTGAGGAGAGCGGTTCCAGCAGTCCCATGTTCTGGTCGTTCAGCAGCTGCGCCTCCCCGCGCCACAGCGTCGTGCTCGACCAACCACCGGTACTGTCCAATAAACTGACATCTTTAATTAATCTACAAGATTTCAGACCCAACAAGCAAGTGGAGAGTCTGCACAGAGAGACCGGAAGTGCAGTGCTCAGTCGCAGTCCAGTGCCACCTCATCTGTGGGCGCCCATTCGGAGGAGAGTGCAGAATCGGGAATCGCTATGACCGATTTGGACCCGATGGACAGAGCGCGTGCCAGCAGCTCCACCGACCCTCAAATTCCTATGGTACCCGCTTTTTCATCTGTATTCGTGTCATACGATTTGGCGGCCAGCACAGTTGGCGTAGTCGTTTAGGCCGCAAAGCCACTGTGCGCTCATCCAAAGTTTCTTGTCGCAAAGAGTTGGTAGTCGGCACAAAGCCCAACCCAGACCACCGAAAGCTGGTGACAGCGAGTATGTAAATTGTAACCGACTGGAGCTGCCTAAGCACCTAAAAAGGCTATAATAGCAACCAGGCATACGTTGGGACAAACGGGAACGGGGACAGCTACCACTGAGACCCGCCCAGACTGACACCGAGCATGTGTGCCGGTTAGTAGCGAAGGAAGGGCAGGATGTGGGTGTGATGGGCCCCGCCCGGACAATCCATCCGTACGATTTGTCATACACGTACTGGGTAAAGGGTCGTATTTAGTACGAACCCAGTTCATAGTACCGGTTCACTTTCGACACGCAAACTTATACGTCGAAAATAATTGCTATCGCCCGTTACTGCAGTAATTTCAAAGCCAGCATAGAACAGCAAAAAATTATTAGCAGTGCGCTCAAACTAACCAGCTAAACGATTCAGTGCTTCTGCTTCGGTGGTGCTGCTACGGTGCGTTTCAGGCGGTTTTACTGCGACGCCGCTTCTCCAGTCAACGGAGTGCAATTCGCACCGGCAGCAGTAGCAGCAGCGGTGCCGGCACTCCGCAGCTCACCTTTTCCTCGTCGACCGACAGCAGTTTGGACACTCAGTCGCAGCCGCCAGACGACGACTCCAAGTTGGTGCGGAGACGCACAAAAACCGCTCCCACTGCTACTGGCGCTCTGCCCACCTTTTCGGTCACCTGCGACCCCCACGACACTGTTATGAGTGCCGCAGAACTGCTCAAGGAACTCTCGCCCGTCGACGAGAGACACATGGGCGCAGAGCCGCAGGTACCGGACACGCGTTGGCTTCTCTCTGTCTCTCTCTGTCGCCTGGTCACATGAACCGCTTGCAAAACTAGAGTCGTAAACCAATTTGAAGGCCAAAAATTTTTAGTGTGTGTTCATAATTTTCTCCTTGCATGGAAGGCCTATAGGCTATGGCAAGAATAGGTCGGAAGCAACTGTAAATTCCAAAGCTGATACTTGGTGTTTACAACCAGAATTGGGCTAGCATTTCGGCTGAGAGGATGGTAAGCAGAAAAGTCCGATTTTTAACTAAAATCTAAAGTTTCTAGGCTTATTTTTCGCTAAAATAGGTTAAAATAAGCTATTCTGCGCTCATTTACACCCAAATCTGGACATGCTTTTATCATAATTTTCTATTTTACAAAATTCTTCCCAAAAATTCCTGAGGGAGTAGAGGAGGTCTGGGGGGTAGGCCAGAGCCTGAAGGGGGTCAACCCTCCTCAGCTCTCTTTGCTCTGTTTACAACCCGAGAGTCGATACTGCAGATTTGCTAACTGCGCTTTAAAACGTATTTTCAGGCTTAGAATTAGCAAAATATTGCCAAAACTGCACTACTAATTTATAACTGGCGCTAGATTACACGCTTTACTCATAAATTTTCCGGACCAAGAAAAATTTTTCGAAACTGATAAAAAAGGGCTTTTACAAGACAGTCTAACAACACCACACCATGTCATGACTCCCGGAATCAGGGCCGTGCATACATAGACAAAGGAGTTTTGCAGAATTTCAGTTCTAAGTCGATGTAGTACTGATGTAAGAGTGTGATTTAGGAGGTAGACGAAACAACGCCGCAGGCAGGCTCGGGAGCGTCGAGTACGTCGAGCGGCGGGGACATATCGCCGAAGGTGGTGTTGCGTCGCGACCGAGCTTCTTCGCTCAGAAAGCTCTCTCCCTCCAACCAGCCGGCCTATATATCGAAGGCCGAATCGCTGCACCTCGTCATACCGCCTACCAGCCCTCCGCGCGTTCCTCCTCCTTCGCCCAGCAACTCTAGTGTCAGTTCTAGGGACGCCTCACCAGGTTCGAGCCACCCGATCTGCCTTAGAATACTGTAAGAGCTGTTGCAGGCAGAACAGCGGCCGGAGAGTTGTCGCCGATCATAACGTCGCTCAAACCTGCCATCACCATTAGACGCGGTCCGAAGGGATTCGGCTTTACGCTGCGCTCGGTGCGCGTCTACTTGGGTGCCGAGAGCGACTACTACACCATTCAGCACATCGTCACTCATGTAATTCTTAATCCTCCGATCTAAATTGCCAATACAGCGTGTACCACGCTAGCTGTTCCACATTTGATCCTTCTATGTGAACGGAATTTATGAAATTTCACACAATCAGCCGGTACAAGCCACTGTGACCGTGGGCTAGCCCGGCCTACGCACATTCATCCACTCGGTGGGACAAGTTTTTTTTCGCAGAGTTGGCCGGGGCCACGAGCAGTCAGAAGAGTCTGGCTGACCTTTGGCTGTCGGCTAGCACTCAATGCAGCACGCATGCTTGGCTCTACCCAGCTGTCGAGCGGTAGTTGGCTTCTGATGAGGTCAGCGCCCGCCAGTGTCAATGCCAGTTGGCTTGAGCGAGTAAATGTTATCGGCTACGAACGTGGCAACGTCTTATCAGTTGCCTTCGGACCTCACGGCAACGGTATACGGTTGCAAAGGAGCTTCGGCTCCCCAAAAATTATAAAAAAATATTCACGCAAATACAGTGCCAAGGGTAACATAGATGCCTGCCAATTTGGGCAATATCCATTGAAGAAAGACATAGCGTTTATACAGTATAGATAAAAAAATGTCCCATCGCTTTTTCGGCCTTCACTCAAACGTTTCGTTCTCAGTCACTTCTTTACCGATTTGGCTCAAATTTTCAGCAAAAATTAACAACATGGTTGGCCAAACATTCTGCAAGTTTAGTGCCAAAATTCCGACTCGTACTGGTTTTGTGACCCAAAAACTAGGAATGAGGGTGATCCACGCAAATTTATTTTTTTACGGTAATACAAGGAGTACAGGCCTGAAACTTGCAGGAATGATTGGTGTTGCCATTGGGCATAACATGCTAAGCGGGCAACCCTGTAGCTCAACGGGCACTAAAATTGGGGAATTTCAAAAACATGACTAAATATGACTTTTCTTCGTAAAACCGGCAAAATGACGATTCTAAAGATTTTCGATTTTAAAAAAACGCTGCAGGGATGGTTTCTATGGTGTGGAACAGAGCTTAAATATCAGGTTCATTTATTTGTCGAACTTCCGGCTACAATCTGTGTTGATTAACAACAGATTCAGTGCTTTGATTCTAGAAGGTGCAGATTTCTTAACTATGGGATTTTCACTCATGTTTTCGAAATTCCCCAATTTTAGTGCCCTTTGAGCTACAGGGCTACCCGCTTACATACATGGGCCGGGGGGGTAAGGGGGGTATACCCCTCCCCCTCGATTGGCTATACCCCCCTCGGCCGGCCATACCCCCCTCCCGGAGGGAGGAAATTTTCGCTTATTTGAGGCAAAATAGGCGTTTTTTGGCCTTTTTTCGGGGGGACCCCCACCCCCCCCCCCCCCCCCCCCCCTCCGGATTTTTCCGGCCCATGTATGCCCGCTTAGTATGTTATGCCCAATGGCAACACCAATCATTCCTGCAAGTTTCAGGCCTGTACTCCTTGCATTACCTGCATTACCGAAAAAATATAAATTTGCGTGGACCATCCTCATTCCTAGCTTTTGGGTCATAAAAACAGTACGAGTCGGAATTTTGGCACTAAACTTGCAGAATTTTTGGCCAAGCATGTTGTTAATTTTTACTGAAAATTTGAGCCAAATCGGTAAAGAAGTGACTGAGAACGAAACGTTTGAGTGAAGGCCGAAAAAGCGATGGGACATTTTTTATGATCTATACTGTATTGAAATCAGTGATTTTAAGTGCCATCAAATAAGTGGCCATCCTGTCAACTTGAAATGAACTATATCAGACCAGAAGATTCTATCTAAAAACTGACCGCCGTGAGCTTTCTGTTGTCTTACGAAACCACTGACAAACGAGAGGATCGCAGTGGTTATAATTCAGCGCTTGCAACAGCCATCGTCGATAAGATCGTAAAACAGCAGCTTCCCGGATTCGGCAAACTGTGCCGCTTGAAACTGTACCCTGCGCCGCCAGACGACTAGTCGACTTCTTTGGAAACTGTCTTATCGCTTGCAAAACTCAAACACTCGCTTTTTAGCCATTTCCACCATACATGGGCCGGAAAAATCCGGAGGGGGGGGTGGGGGGGTTGAGACCTCGGGGGGGGGGGTCCCCACCCCGAAAAAAAGGCCAATAAACGCCTAGTTTGCCTTCAATAAGCGAAAATTTCTCCCACCGGGTGGGGGGGTGGGGGGGTTAGCCGGCGAGGGGGGGGTATGGAGTATGTTTGGACGGCCGAGGGGGGGTATGGCCGGCCGAGGGGGAGGGGTATACCCCCCCGTACCCCCCCCGGCCCATGTATGATTTCCACGTACTTCTCTTTCTTTATCACTTTTTTAGCTGAGCTCGCTGGCATGGCATTCCAAAAGACAGTTTAGCCACACTTTAGGTAACTTGAAAACATACACGTAACAGGTCATCCGCCGAAGGGCGGCTGGGGGTCTGGCACCGGCCGGGGGGTCTGAGGCAAAATTTTGGTAGGGGGTTGGACACTAAAAAACGCTCAAAAATCGAAAAAAAATCGCAATTTTTTGGTTAAAAAACCGCCAAAAATCGCTAATTTGGGCTGAAATACAACTGAAAAGTTTGTGTTTTGCAGGCGATTTTGAAAATTTTTTCCCTGAAATTGTAAAAGATCGCAAAAATTTGCTTAAAAATTACTTGCCAGAAAAATCGGAGGGGGGTCGGCAAAATCGTCTCGAGGGGGTTCGCTTCCGGGGGGTCTGGCGTAAGTCGGGTGGGGGCCAGACCCCTGTTACATGTATGCTTGAAAATCAGGGAAATGACACAGAATATCTTCAGCTAAGTGAAACCGACATATTATAGCTATCGACAAAGCTGAAAATTGGGAGAAATCTAAGTTAGTCTTGGCACAAAATTTGTGTGAAATTTTGTTCAATTCCGTTCACATGGTTGCGTGCTGTAAATGACCAAACATGCAACACTCAGCGTGGTACGCCCTGTAGTGGATTTCTACGTCTTTGAACTTACTCACATCTCTATTTTTTTCAGGTGGACCCCAGTAGTCCAGCCTTCGACGCAGGTCTGCGCGCTGACGACCTAATCACGCATGTCAACGGCGACCCGGTTCAGAATCTCACCCACCCGCAGTTGATGCAGCGGCTGCTGTCATTCGGAGATCATCTTACGCTGAGGGTGACTCCTCTGGAGAACACCTCCATCAAGACTGGAGCGCCGCGTAAGACGGTGGGCAAGTTGGCGCGCAAGAAGGGCAGCCAGCGGCAGAATCTGCAGCGCAGAGTGCTCGAGAAGAAGCGGAGGGCGTCGTTGCTGCGACGACTCAGTGGCAAACGGGTCAGTCAGGGCGCCGAGACCTCCTTGTCCAGTCAGAAACAGACCTTCATGCCTCGCTCCGTCTCCAGTCAGGAGAGCATTGGCGCTCCCGTCACGCAGACACTCGAAACGCCACAAGGTCCGTCCTGTCGCCTTTATGCCTGTCTGACTGACTGCTGACTGACTGACTGACTGACTGACTGCTGACTGACTGCTGACTGACTGCTGACTAACTGCTGACTGACTGACTGACTGACTGACTGACTGCTGACTGACTGACTGCTGACTGACTGACTGCTGACTGACTGCTGACTGACTGACTGCTGACTGACTGACTGCTGACTGACTGAGTGCTGACTGACTGCTGACTGACTGACTGACTGCTGACTGACTGCTGACTGCTGACTGACTGCTGACTGACTGCTGACTGACTGCTGACTGACTGACTGCTGACTGCTGACTGACTGCTGACTGCTGACTGACTGCTGACTGACTGCTGACTGACTGCTGACTGACTGACTGCTGACTGACTGACTGCTGACTGACTGCTGACTGACTGCTGACTGACTGCTGACTGCTGACTGACTGCTGACTGACTGCTGACTGACTGACTGACTGACTGACTGACTGACTGACTGACTGACTGACTGACTGACTGACTGACTGACTGACTGCTGACTGACTGCTGACTGACTGACTGACTGACTGACTGACTGACTGACTGACTGACTGACTGACTGACTGACTGCTGACTGCTGACTGACTGACTGACTGACTGACTGACTGACTGACTGACTGACTGACTGACTGCTGACTGACTGACTGACTGACTGACTGACCAAACAACCAAAAGAAAGGTAGCAGTTTCAGTAGTTCAAAAGCGCAAATCTGATGTGGGGATAGTATCGGGCAGCGGCGGTGGCGGTGGTGCAGCCAAGTCATCGGGCACGGGTTCTCCTCCGTCGCCGAGTGGCAACCGGCCGTCTACACTGCAGGGTCTGGGCAGTCAGTTGAAGCACAAGATCTCAGCCATGCGACCGCAGGCCAGACGCAAGTCAACCGGTCACAGCACGGCCATGCCAGTCTCTCCGCTGGCTCGCACCGAATCGGCGCAGCCTCCCACCACAGGCGCGCCGTCTGCTTCTAGCACCACCACTGTTGCTGTCTCTAAACCGGATACGGCCATACAAACCTCTGCTATTATCAGGTAGTTTTGGTTCGATTGCCTGCGCACAGTCGGGTGGGTTCTGTTCAGATCGACCAGTCCACTGGCGACCGGCAGTCAGTCGTCGACGTCCAAGACTGGTGCGTCGTCAAAGAAGTCGGTGACCAAGCCGGGCTCGAAGCCCGAACCTACGTCTACGGTCAGTTCGCGTCGGAAGAGTCCGCCCACCAGTATTTCGGTGTTGAAACGCAAGTCGTAGCGTCTCGACCGAGTGGTGCTGCAGCTGGTGGGTGAGAAGAGAAGGAAGAGGAGGTGGTTAGTTTGTCTATTGTACTACGGTTATAGTTTGTACTGGTAATTAGTTGCCAATTAATTGTTGATGCGTTGTTGTTCTGCTCCTCAGATTTGGAAGGTCTAAGCTACTGGCAGCGTTAAGGGTTCCGATTGTCAGTGGTCCACAGCAGTGTGTAGTGTTTTCACCGCTTCCTTCCTCTGACCTCTTCCTGGTGTCACTGCTTTGGTGTGTGTTCGATGTTGAGATCCATCCTTTATCTGTGATATTTGATAGGCGAGGTTCTGTTGCCATGTTCTATGGTTCCTTTGTGTACATAGAGTGTAATTACTACACAACTACCGACAACAATATAGATGAAGTCTAGAGGTTCTATTTCTTCTAAATGCTGGTTTGTTGGTTTCAACGTGCATAAAACACTCCTTTTTCTCTTCGTCTTATTTGGTCATACAAAACGTGGCCGTGCACAATTGGCGCACCCGACAATTTTTCATCACGCAAAGCACAATCAGCTTCACACGCGACCATCACGCACAATTTACACCTCGGTTTACTTCGCATTTGCGCTGCCCGGCCGGCGCAGCCATAACACATTTTCATCACGCATTTTGTGTTTGCATCACGCATTTGTCCGGCCGGCTGGCGTGCCTGATACAGTGTAGAACATTATTATGCATTTAAAGTGACGGCCGGTAAAAAATGCGTGAAGCAAAACTTCATCACGCAACCCACAAAAATTCTTTCTATCATGCAGCATTTTCGCTGCCAAAAATGCGAATTGGCTGATCGGACATTTGGCGGCCCTTCGCGAGAGGGTTATCCCAAAATTATAACTAAAGCAATGTGAGACAAGTTTTTGCGGCGGCTAGAATGTAACATCAGAGGTTAACAGCTGATACCCTTTAACTGATAAAAAACTACGTCCTTGCGGTGAACTCTGCTGTAGTAGACAAGTTAGCAGCTGTATACGTGGGATTTACGACTTATACGTTAGACCATAGTCTTCCTGATAACACTGATAACGCTCAACCTTTCCTACTCGTTGCTTGCGCTAACGCCGAAAGTGTGAAGAGCGGAAACGCCATAAGAATGAAAAGGAATCTGAGTTTTGTCGAGACCGATGTTGCTCGCACCCGACGCAAGAGGTCGCTGTCGTCGATGAGTGAAGGCAGGGCCGATGGAAGGATGAAAGCTTCGCAAAGTCTGAGGTTGAATTTCGGATAAATCATCTGTTAGAGCTAATCACTCTTTTCCAGTCGAATGCCCTATCATTATGGGCCAGAGGATACCAGTCATCGTGACCCGTTGGCTAGCAGATACCGTTACTACGCCAAATTAGACCCTCACCGCCAACTGAACTTGGTACCTTGTCTGTGTGGGGAGGTTGATTGGAATGAAAGTTTAGGTGATGCCTGATCACGTGATACCGACCAACTTTTTCTCAATTACCCTCGACGACGACCTTGCCAACAAACAGAGCAGCATAGTTACAATGTACGTACTGTACATTTGGTTGTCTACATACGTACTGTACCTGTACGTGTGGAGTTCTAGATTTTCAATCTGGAATACTATGGTTGGTAGTGCCTTGCTTACCATGCCTTGGGCTCTGAACGAAGTTAGGTTCTCTTAATTTTGTACAAATTAAGAGTGCAATTATAGGCAGGTTTTGCACTGGGTCTCTGTCTGATGTTTGCTATGTCGTTTGTAGCTTTTTACACCGCTTACAGAGTGGTTAGATGTCCGGAAGGTCTACGTAAGTGTCTGTTAAAGTAACTTTTTCTCTGTAAGCTGTATTTCAGCTGTCGAACCTCAAGCAGACGTTCCAGAAGTAATGAGGTATTTTTGGGGGCGAAAGGGCGAGATTCTGGCCTGCGTTTGCTCTGTAACTGTTTTTATGGCCCCAGACATCACTTACTGGGTTCTCATGTCTAACTTTATGTACCATACAGGATCTGTTATTTACGGTTAGTTTTTTTAAGTAAAACTTCAATCACATTTTCCTTTGTAGATTCTGTGCTCCCTCCCGCTCCAACAAACGTTCCCGCTGCGCCAGTGGTAAATTCAAGTACAAGTTTCTTCACGAAGACATGCCAAGGTGCCAAGAAATTTTCCCAATTTACCAGTTGTCTATTTACCTTTTCAATTCTTCAGTGGTGTGCATGAGTCCTGATACGAATTTCGCTCTCATACAAAAGCAAGACGTGTTTTACAAAATTTGGCAGCTAAAAACAGTGCCTGTTTACCTGGCGCTTTTTGCATTTCCGCTGCTCAACTTTGAAAACCCCAGCTTTTTCACCAAATTCAACGGATTGGGTACGGTTCAAGAGTTGTTTAGTCCTGTCGCATGCACTATATTGTATGTACTGTAGGTACCGTTTCGCTGGTATACTTAATCGCCTTTGTGGCTATAAAAGCGGCCGAATGTGGTATTCACATGGATTTTAGTGCCAAGCCTAACCAACTATCGTATGTCAGTCGTAAGCAGGACTTTGTAATTGATTGATCTGTGTAAACTCTTCTATTTTCAGTTGCCAAAACTACGTTTCCGGCTTTAACTGGAACGTTATCGCTCTCCCTCTTTATTCACAACGCCATTTTGGGAATTTTGCGAAACCAGAAAAACCCCGAAAACAATGTGAGGAGCAGTGCAAGAACCATGAATAATAACTTGAAGAAAAATTTGGTATTTTCAGATAAGAGACTTATCAATCGGATTTATTCTTTCATCTTGTACTTACCTGTTTGTAGCCGTTTTCTTCTATGCAGCTTTTCCGTTAGCTAAGGACTGCATTTCTGATGTAAGATATCAGAGTAGAACTACGATCTCGCACAAGCACAATCTTCTTTCAGAATCTTTTGAACAACTTTCCGGGTCACGATATTCTAACGTCGGTGGCACGACTATTTCTGCTATTCCAAATTCTCACTGTATTTCCTTTAATTACGTACGTGATCAGAGCGCATCTGTCCTTCGCCGTCACTGGCCGAGTCTTTCCCGGGTATAAAATTGGCTGTCTTCTTTACAATGCAATCTCAGACCTTTTAGAAAGAAATGGGTTCTTCTTCTCAACACCACAGTTTTAGCCATCTGTGTTTTCTTCGCTGTCGTCTACCCGCAAGTGGGCGATATTTTACGGTACTTCTACCTTCTGCAGAGTGTGTGAATTTGCAAATAAATTTGCTGAATTTTTAGATTCGTCGGTTCATTCGCAGGCGGAATGTATTTGTTTGCTCTTCCGTGTTTGATACACATGAAGAGATTGAAATATTTTGGAAATCTGTCCCATTTTCAGATTGCTATTCATTCTGGTATAATACTGCTAGGATTAGCAAACTTTATAGCACAATTCCTCATACTGTAAATACGTATGTACTGTCATCCTAATGCATGTACCTTAAACGCTTCTTTATGCAATTGACTGCACTAACAGTAAGTAAGGGTAGTATGCAGTGCAGCGTACGGATCTATCCAAAATCACTTTTCTGCTCTAAGGCGACAATTTGCCTTCCGTACTACCGTACATACGTAAGCATCTTGGCTCAATTCAGAAACTTCACACGCCCAGGAATGTGTAGCTGCTTACTGCGAGCAAGAAGCTCGTCCTTATAACAGTTAAGTTAGTTTAACTTTCATACAGTTCTCTAAAACTTACGAGCCAACAAAGCAAAACTCCATAACAGAGTAGTTTCAAGATTCGGCCCAGTTTAGAAACCAAGCCAAAACCAGAACCATAATGTCATAAGTTACTGTTTAGTCCTCTTGGCTCAAAAAGAGCCAGCCTGTAAAAAAATCTTTTTACGTTTGACCAAAATATTCTTTTTCGCACTGCCCACTTGACTTGAAAGGGCCTGCAGTGGTTTCTGCATGAGACTGCATTGGTCTCTTTTATTGCCACACCTAAACTTAGAAAACTCCACTTTTTTACCGAATTGTTAACGGATTGCGGTTGTGAAAGTTCTTTCTAACCAGAAAAAACCCAAACCGAGAAGTAATATTTGTTGCCCTTCCATTTACGTGTTTTTGATATGCGCTTGCTACAAAAGAGTTAACGCAATATTCATTTCTAGATAGTTCGCAATGTCCAGTAGCATTTAACCATAAAAACATGCATACAGTGGAAGCACAAACAGATAGCCTGAGCATACAAAACAACTGATGTCACTCAAAACAAGGATTTTTCCCACGCCTCATAAAATTTTGTCTATTTTTTAAAATAGTAGCAAGCACAACTTACACGTAGTTGCAGCTTCAAATTGTCTCGGAACATTACGCAAGAATATGCAAACTGTTGACAGAATGCGTAGTAATATTGCGTAATAAAATTAAAATGCGTATACGCATTCTGAAACGCAATGCGTACTTTGCGTAATGATATGCGTAATGCGTATACGCTTGCAACCGTATAGGCAACCGATCATTACATCATTCTATCCAGTATCACTGTACCTACTAAACTCGAAAATACCGATTTTACTACGACATTTCAGCTGAGTAATCATAATCAATTCGCCTTCATAAGCGCCAAATAAGTGCCTTCATTAGGAGTTTCTGATTGGCAACGTCTCCTTTGTTTCTGACGTTAGCTTATCCGAAGCCTCAAACACAGGCAATTATGTACGAAATTGAAAAAAACCCAAACAAAAACAAAACCCACACCCCAAAAAAAACCAGCTCCCCCCACTCTTCCCCCCCCCACCCCCCCCCCCCCCACCAATCTCCGCCACAGTATGTTCGCTCGGGATCGGTTTGTCCTCGCTGCCTTCTTGTAAGGACTAAATTTCACGATGTGTAGTCTCGAATCGAGGGTGCCGCGGCAGCGGCAACCGGTCGAGGTTGCCGCGCCAGCGGTCTCCATATTATGCGCGTTTTCGGTTTTACTGTTGCATTTTTACGTCATATTGCGTAATCGTAATGGTTATACAAAGCACGGTATACGGTAATGGTATTGATTCAGGCAAGGCGGGAATTTGATTTGTTGTCATTTGGTTTAGTTGTCTGTGGGCGGTTTACACGAATATAGCAATGCTAGCCGGTATACTTTTTTACTAGAAATAATAAGAAACAATAATAATGATAATACTAATAATCGTTATATCATTACTGTCGTCTCTGTTAGTATAGTGTTGTTGGACCGGGAGTTTGTGTTGTATTGTGGTCGGACGGCTTTGGTTGTAGTGGTTTCTGTCGAAAATCGCTTGTAAATGGTGAGTCGGTATTCGGGTTGAGGAGACGGATAAGTATGATGGAGTCTGTTGCGCCTGTAAACGCAGTGTAGTGACTGATACAAGTATCAAGTTCAGATAATACGTAATAAGTTGACGAAATTAGTAAAACAAGGACATATAAAGCTACGTTAATATTACAATGATCGAGTAGTTTTTTATGCGAATGGCTAAATATGGTTCGCAATAGTTTGTAGGTAGAAGGGAGATATTACACCGATGGGATAGCGCAGACATGGCTCTTGATGTTTGGGCTTTGAATGCTTCAGTAGCAAAGGCAATCCGAGTATCCATAAGCGTTTCTTCTGAACAGTTAATGCTGAAAAAGGTAAAACAAGTACAGTTAGAGTCCTACAAGTGGCGACCAATCAATCGTGACCAATTGATAGGTAATCTTTGAGACAGATTTGTCTGACATTTTGTTTGAGTACGGCAGTTCTAGAGATGAGACAATTTGTTTTACGGATGATGATGAGACACCGGCAGTAGGAGATTGTGGCGTTGTGTGTTGTTTGGACGGCTTTGGCTGTAGAAGATTTGGCGGTGGAGACGTAGGAGGATCGGATTTGTGCGATTGGAGTCTGATATGGTGGCGTTGTATCTAAATGAAAGAAATGAAAATAAAATGAATGACATATGAAAAATCAACAACTGTAGATTGGATTTCATCAACCTTATCACTACACAACTGGTGCTAACAATAGTGGCGGCTAGGTAGGCAGGGGCCGCTGGATAGTGAGCGTCCAATCAATGGATAGGTAAACGACTTTGAGTAGGCAAGCCGCCGCGGCTCAATGTTTAGCAAACGAGTGCATCGAACTTTTGTTTAGGCAAACTCTAGCACTGACCGGCGGATGGTTTCTCTAATCAAAAGTTGGGTGCACTGGTCTTTTTCTGAGCACTGACGGGTGGCCGGGTTGCGTAATCAAAAGTTGTCTGACTGAACTGCTTTCTGCTAAAGACTGACGGGTGACCGCTTTGCCTAATCAAAAGTTGGATCCACTGCTTTCTTCTAAGCACTGAGCGGCGGCGGTTCGTCTAATCAAAGTGAGGGTGCTCTGTTTTCTTGTAAACACTGACCGGTGGGGCGGACCTTGCCGGGCGTTGGGGCAGTTTGGTTGGGCGGACCTTGCCTTTCCGGTAACAGGCAGATTGAGTGAATGAGGTGATATCACGGCCATGGCCAAATTGGCAGGCGCCTGCCCAAAAGCGGTGACCTATAACAAGTTTACATTATCAGACACCATCTAGTAACAAGTAACTGAGTTACAGCCATACATGGGCCGGAAAAATGGGTTGGGGGTAGTCAAAATCCGAAAATTTGGGGGTGGGCCTGCCGGTTTGGGGGGTCGCGGCGAGTTTGGTGGGTGGGGTCAGGAACAAAGTCGGCTTCAGGTGGGTGGGTGGGGTCGTTTGGGGGGGGGTCGAGCCCAAGTTGGGGGTCGGCAAACCTCCCGGACCCCCCCCGCGGCCCATGTATGGTTACAGGTGGTAGCTTTTGAAAGTAGTCGTCGTATTGGCCGAACAGGTCGTCGTATTGGCGATATTTGAGATAAATGGCGTTGAATTTGCGGAAAATGGTTTCGGCTTGGTTGAACATGCCTTGCACAAATCTGTCAGCTTTCTTGTCTAAGCCAACAAACTTGAACTGTTCAACCTCCTCTTCTCTCTTTCCAGCTGGACGATCTTGGCCAAAAGCACCTGTCGGTCTGCTGCGTGTGAGGGCTGTGTGATTTGGTGATTTGTGGCTTTGCAAGAAGGTCCTGCAAAACATAGTGCTTTACACAGAGACAGTCGGGCCGGCTAGGTAAACAGGGGCCGCTGGATAGTGAGCATCCAATTGATGGATGGGCACCCAACTTTTGAGTATGCTACGCGGACACCGCTCAATGTTTATAACAAACGAGTGCATCAAACTTTTCTTTAGGCCAACTGAAGCACTGACTGGCTGGCGGATGGTTTCTCTAATCAAAAGTTGAGTGCACTTCTTTTTTCTAAGCACTGAGGGTGGCTTTGTCTAATGATGAAACATTGCCTGAACTGGTTTCTTGTAAAGACTGATGGGTAAAGACAGACAAAAGCGCCAGTGAATTCGATGATGGAGAAGACGGACGGCACGTCAAATTCCATACCATCTTACTAAAGGGCAGCGCACGCAGCAGCCAATACAAAAGTGTGAAAGCAGGGCGGCAGAGGCCTGCATTCATTGCAGGAAGCTTTGCCGCAAATGATTTACAACCGGTTTTGGTCAGCTGGCTCACCCTTGCCCTCCTAGGCTGCTCAAGCAGCGGGACAACGAGTCTAAACTTGTCGCCATTCAATTAAGAACGTGCAGCGCGCCCACAAAAACCGAGAACACGCAGAATTTCAGCGATACATAAGACAAAAAATGAATCGAGTAAAAGTCAGAAAAAAATTTAGTTAGTCTTTTGTTGCTCGTCGCTAGTATAGCGTTCGAAAGCATGCTGATTTTGTCTATAATGATCACTTGGAGTTGGGTGTATGAAGCTCTATAGCATTCCGGAGGTTCGGACACTGGTAACATTCACAATGACTGAATGATCTGCTATCCCGGCCATGCTCAAATTGCCAGCCGGCTGCCGGAAAGCGGCGAAGTGTAACAAGTTACATAATCGCACAACATCTAGTAACAAGTAACTGAGTGAGTTACAAGTAGCACCCCGATTCTACATCTTTAACAAAGATGATCGAATCTGTTATCAGACAACTGCTTTTGACTTCCGTATTATTGTTTTGCACATCAAAACACCAGCACATCCACAACTAATGACTGCATCCTACCTCAGATTACATGTTCTCCTCATATCCCTTATTTCATCGATTATCGGCAGATTTCCCCCGCAACCGCACCTAGAAAAGTTGCTGTAAAACTCATGCCCACAGACGCACATTACCGCGCGACTGGGAATATTTGTACAACTGCCCTAGCTACAGAATAACCACAGTTAAAAACATTGGGGTCCAAGCCCCAGTACTTTAACTCGCTTTAAACGACAATTTTCACTATGGCAAAAATAGGAAAAAAACCAAGTTTTCTAGCTCATCTTAAAGATAGCTGCGAATTTTACTGTGCCAGTAGGTCTACCTTAGTCGAGATCCCCTCACTAAACCAATCGCAGGATTCTAATCCGTGGACGCATCGCATATGCATGCGCAAGAACGAGTCGCTAGATATAATAACTAGCTATCCATTAAGCATAAATATAACAAACTTCGTCCAAAACCCAGCACTTTAGCCCGCCAAAACAAAAAATTAGCGAAGAAAGATCTACACTAAAAACACTAATCTGCGCATTTGGTAGTCATGCCAACTTTTGAAGCATTCGGATAATGGAAAATTCGAGGTGCGTCGTTGGTATCTCCCGATCAAAGTGGCCCATTGTTTAGACGGTCTGAACCAAAGTGGTCCAAATGCAATTTCAGACTGTTTCGGCTTCTGCAATGCTGTGAAGTGAAACAGAGTCATTTTTAAGCACGTGACCTGACGTAGAAAACCGTAGAAAGATTCGGATTAACTTATAAGAGCACAACCACTCTTAATGTGCAATCCCGTTCTTTGTTGGTTTTACAATGGTAACTCTTGCTGCTTGCCTGCTTGTATCCGCTGGGCCGCGAGCCGTGAACAACAACTCTATAGGGAAAAAGATTTTACTAAGCTAAGACCCAATTAGCACTGTTTAATCAACCTGTAACGAAGACAGTTCCAACCAAGCCTCTCCTCAACTCAAACGCTTTCGAAACATATCTCTATTTAGGGTCTAAATTAGTGCGAAACCGCGTTTTATTCAAGAACATACTATGCATTACCAAGCACTCCTCCGCCCGCGAAATAGGGATTTTTAACGTGAAAAGCTAAGATTAAACCTAGGCCTAAAGCTAAAACCTAGGCTGGTTGGTCGGCTCGGCGGGTGAGAATGGGCTTCCTCTAATGTATGGGGGTACTGAACGCATATGTAACTGGTACAATGCTATTTCTATATGAAGTACCATTCCAAACGATGTTGTGCACAAAATCTTCGCTGGTTTCAAATCCTATTGTAAATCTGATGCTTTTTTTCAACATTTGCAGGAGTCTCAGTTGGTAACAGTGCAGTAGTTTTTCACTGTTTTGTATTGTACATTTGTTCTATGTATATTTGAGTCTCCAACCCCTCGTTTGAACCATGCCGTTGGTGTGGACTGAGAAAATACAGTTGAAGTTGATGTAAATTTTGTCACGCATTAGCGTTGGCACCGTAAATTTGCGCTTTGTGCCGATTCGATATTACCGGAATTTTTGCTGTTCCGACGTTTTTTACTGTTTGCTAAGACCTCTGGCGATCGGTAAATTAATCTAACGGGGCCGGGTAAATTTTGTTCGATTTCTGGTAAATTAATCTGTTCGGGTAAATATTGGGTAAATATTGATCCGGAGATACACAGGCCACACCAAAATTCGAAACTATGTAAAATAAGTATATGCTCACTACGAACTTGGCAATTTGGAAAACATGCACAATAAGAAAAAACCAACCACCAACACCCTGCACCCTACTCACTACTTTATCTTTACACAATTTACACATTACGCACAAAATCATTTAACTTAACTATTTGTTTCCCAACTACAGCCGTTGAGTTGACAAATTCTAAGCTGTTCTATTGACATACGAAAACGACCCTGGGCCCATATAAAGGCAAGGAAATCATAAGAAAAGTAGCGGGTCATAGACCCGCATAAAAACGGTCGAGGTTGCTCACACAATACAACACCCCACATACCTGTTATCGACCAATAAAGGCAAGGAAATCACCCCCTCCCTCCCCTGAACAAATCCCTATTAAAGCAACCAATTTCCAAAAAAAACAAAACACAAAATAACGAAAAAATCAATAACACCATCCACATATAAAATCGATTTCCAAAAACAACAAGAAATACAAAGATAACATCTGCAAAATAAAACATCGCAAAAAATGAAAACACGATGCTCATCAGGAAACCTCGACGGCCTTTATGCCGTTCCACCTCTAAATAAATACTACAAAAAAGGCCGTCGAGGTTTCCTGATGAGCATCGTGTTTTCATTTTTTGTGATGTTTTATTTTGCAGATGTTATCTTTGTATTTCTTGTTGTTTTTGGAAATCGATTTTATATGTGGATGGTGTTATTGATTTTTTCGTTATTTTGTGTTTTGTTTTTTTTGGAAATTGGTTGCTTTAATAGGGATTTGTTCAGGGGAGGGAGGGGGGTGATTTCCTTGCCTTTATTGGTCGATAACAGGTATGTGGGGTGTTGTATTGTGTGAGCAACCTCGACCGTTTTTATGCGGGTCTATGACCCGCTACTTTTCTTATGATCAATAGACGCACGCAAGGAAGTTTTAAAACAAATATGTAGAAGTCAAGCAACTGCTACGTACAACGGCATCACAATAACTTGCCTCGTTGCCGTTCGGTTTAGCGACGATGTGGTTAGGAACTAGCTTGATGCGAGTCCAAACGGCTTCAGCCAATCCGAGCGACACCCAGCACCACCAAAACGCAAACACACTGACGATCAGCCACGTTAGAGCTGAAAAATAGAATTAAGAATTGGAGTGGAACATTCTAAAGCTTTACCGTTAATAGAAAATAGAAAGAGGAAGAAATATTTCAACGGTATGTAAGAATTGGCCGGTTGGTCTAGTGCAGTAGAACTGAATTCGTAGCTCAAAATTTGAGTGGAAGCTTTGGTCACACACCAAAAGGCCACTATGGGCATAACAGTGGCTAGCATTTTGGCCATGATACAACTGGTTTTCTGAACTTTTGAACTGCATCCTTGCAGCACCAGCAAAGCACACAGAGCCACTCCAGTAACAACGGCTGTCACGTTTGTCCAACAAACTGATCTAAGTTGATAGATGAAGCCACTGCTGAAAATATATGATATGAGGACTGCAGACGTCATCAATGTGACTAAATCGAGTTACGCCCAGAACTACGTACTGTAGGTTCAAGTGGTTTTGCTGTTGCGCCATGAAAAAACGTACCGTAAATTACGTTGATAGGCGATAACTGACAACGCTAAACAAGCGGTCGATAGAACGGCCATATCGGGGACCAATCGTTTTATCCAGATCAGGACGGCCGGCTGGTTTTGGTGACTTTCTACCACCGACTGCTCATCGTTTGTACTTTCTACGTCATCCCTTTTCTGTTTCTCGTGATTTCTACCATAGTACGTTAACTGAATCTGCAGAAATGTAATCAGAGAACAGATTGCCTAAAGTTGCAAGTTTGACCGACAGAAGTTCGGATTGAAATCAAATCAAAATTACTGTCAGCGCCATGTTTAAACTTCTACTCCAGGATAGAACGTTGGCCAGCATTTCGTAGTAATAGAACTTGCGGTAGCATTTCTACAATACAACTGAAAGGTTAGATTTTTGGCTTTCACCCACACCGTTGCATTTTGCGGGGAGAAAAATTGTTAAACAGACGCCCTTTGTTGATAACGACAAATTTGTTCTTGTGACTTTTTGTCTTTGCGGACTAGACTAGCCATAGTTATTTTCTTCATTAGGCTAACTCTTTCGTTTGCGTTACTTGATAGGATATAAATAGCATGATAACGTACCGCAACGTTTTGTGTGGTCAACCACTCCAACAGGGAAACCAAAAGACACGAAAGAGCCAGTACATGGAACTGAAATAACAGAAACGCATTTATACAGCCATGCCATTTAGTGTGAAAGAGCTAAAAACAAAAACGTACCATAACCCCCACAGATCCAGTCATGAAAAAAGATGCTAGGCCAGACAATGCAGAGCAGGCACCAAAAATGCCCACAAACACTGGTAGTAGCGTAACATCGGCAGGAAGGTGCAGCTGCAGTTTCCAGATAGACTCTTTTTCATACGGATTCTCCTGTTTATTTGGCGTTTCCGAGTCTCTGCTCAGCCTACACGGCTTTTCGTTCACTTGCACTTGACAGCAGTCGCAGTAGGTGACAAGCACTGCAGATTGCCAGGGCTTAGTCGATCGGCTTCCTGTGTCGATTCGACAGAGCCACCCATCTAATCTTCGGTAGGAAACGAAATCCAGTAGCGACTCTTCCGAGACAGCCACAGCTGTGTAACTGATTACACTGAACAAGCAGCTTATGCACTAAAAAGCTACTTACCACTTTTTACGGTAGATAGATCTAACAAAACAGACTTACGAGCCAAACTAGCAAAAGTGCGCAGCAGAGCAGGTTGAAGACTGCGCTGAGGCTAGAAGCCATCTCTCACCTAAACCAGAACACAATGTCACAAGTTAGTCCGGTTGGCTCAAAAGAGAAGTTCGGCAAAAAGTAACAGCTTTTTTCGTTTGACTAGCGGCAATACTTTTTCACACTAGCCGCCCACTTGACGTCACAGACAGTTTTCTGCATAATAGGGCCAGCGACGATAAAACTCAGTGATACCAACTAGTCAGAGTTACAGAATGTACGTACAGTATGAGGAAAATGCCGAGTTGCTCTCCGAACAGCTTAATGTCAGCTCCAGCTCAAACAGACTGACAAGACAAGATGGGATGACAGACAAGGGATGGGTCCCCATCTGGCAGCTCTAACTATAAGGGCAGACCACGACCCCGTTACAAGAACGAATGCGTTTGTACGTAGGATTAGCAATCTGTGTAGTGCGATTTCAAATACTAACAATTTATAGGTACCGTTGTAACCGTGTACAATAAATGGACTATCACACCAAAGGTTACCACATACGACCAGGTATTCTGTAACTATTACTTAGCTAATACCGTAATTCAAACCAATCACAACGTTTCATGATCGTAGTTAAGCATTTATGTTTCCACCGCTCTGTTTTAACTCTGCTATCTCATTTTTCGGAACCTGAAACACAGGAGGTGTAAGGAATATGAAGTAGAGTCAAAAGCAAACGGAAACCAACCAATTTTAAGCATAAACCACAAGCTGCTCGTGTCACGGCTTCGTCTAGAGCTCGTCCCACATGACGACAATTTTGGGCAAAAGAGTTTTCATTCAGGTCCGGTTTCTCGTCGTTTTTCTCAAGTGCGCGCTAAATTTTACATTTCGAAAATTTTTCGCCCTTCTTGTCGCACAGAAGCCCAATCCTACTCTTCTAACTGCTAAACCGGTTAATTTCGGTGAATTTTACGGTCGGAATATCGTATAGATACGTTTTTGAAGGCTTGAATTTGTCAATATGTTATCTCGCTGTATAAGAAAATAGGCAGAAAAGCCAGGCAACTATAAATTCATGTGTAGGTGTTGTACTACTGTTCGAAAGTTCGAGGTTGAAAAATAGGTTCAGGTTCAAGTCAAAGCCAACATCGAAATTTCAGATTCAAGTCCATCTTCTAAAAACCTTTTAATTTTGCGCTGCTTGCAACTTTTCTTAACTATAGTATAAGCCTTTCTATTGGCAGTTAAGAACATAGATCAGACTTTATAGGGCAGTGTACTTTCGTTTTCTGACAGTTTCAGTTTGAAAATAGGTATAAAAACATGAAATCTTTAAAATTTTGTGCAATCCAACCGAAAATTTTACATAGTTTGCCTAAAAATTGCATTGAACGTATTGAGAAAGTCCAATAAAACGGAACAGGTTCAACTCCGGCTGAAATAAAATAAGTTCAGGTTCAGGTTCAAGTCCACAAATTTCAGGTTAAAAACCTATTAATAGATCCAGGTTCAGTCGGACTTGCCAACAGTATGTTGTACATTTAAAATGCACTCAAACAGAGAAGTGAAGTTACATAGTTGTCTTAATCTTATACGTAAGTACTGTCATACGTTTAACGGTCAGTGTGCGGTAGGTAGACTACAGTCTGTAGTACGTACGTAGTTGGCTAGTTGCTGCGCAGTTATAAAACCCTCAGCAGCTACAGTAATTCATCCAAAAAAATACCCACGTTTCATTCCTTCCTTTTGGTGTGAAGTTAGATTTCAAAAATACGAATGCAATTCCAATCGAACAAACACAGAATTAAAACTTGCATTGCATACAGTTCATTTTATGATTTTTTCCGCAATATTCGATTGCTACTACATTGTAACTACTAGCGATTTTTAAAGAAAAACGAAAATTAATTTACGTATGGCTGGAATCTTAGTCGTTCCGACGTTACGGAAATTAATTTACGTAACGCGTTACGGCAAGAAATTAGCCGTTTTAATTTCCGTAACACGTTACGAATACGGAAATTAAAATCTGGTTAAACAGAAATAACGTGTACGTAAATTACCGATTTTAATTTACGTTGCCCATCCCTATCCGCAAGACGCCACTTTATGCATGTACGTGTACTGCGTAAATACGTACGTATAAGCAGTAACGATACGTTTGAACATACGTTTTTCACGGCCATCTTTTCAATGCAGCTATTTCTGGCTGACTTGATCAGAGTGCACATAGTGTGAGCGAGGCCCATTGTAATCCAGCACCACCCAAACGCAAGAGCACTAACAATGAGCCACATTATACCTGCAAATTTACAATATATGTAGAATTGGCGTTAGTAATCAAATTCTAGTTGACTACTTTTTTGTACTTTAGATATCAAACGATCCACAGTCAATTTTAGTATTTTGTAACCAAAGCGAGCAAACATGTAATCTAAGAAAGCGCAACACTTTGTTTGTTGTCTAAAGCAGAAAACCCTTTCAATTTTGGCTTTTCGAGCAGTACCGTTAATTGAAAGTAGAAACAGGAACACGTATTTCAACGGCAGGAAAGTCTTGGTCGGATGGTGTTGTCCAAGAGAACCGATTTCGTTGTCCAAAATGTGATAGCTTAGTTTGATCAAAACCCATAAAGCCACTACTGGCATCGTAGTAGCAACTATCTTAGCCATTACATCACTCAATTTCTTCATCTTTGAACATCTTCGCAATGCCAATGCCGCACTCAGCGCCACTCCACTAATTCCAGCGGAAGAAATTGTCCAGTAACTTTGATACACGTGTTCGAAGCCATCGCTGAACACATTAGTAGCGTAACAAAAATGAAACTGTGGCAAACGAATGAAGACACCTTAAATTATGGGCATGAGCCAGCAGTGACAACACTACACAGGCGGTGGACAGAACGACCATTTCGGGCACTAAACGCTTTATTCGCAACAAAACGGCCGGTTGTTGCTGCTGACGGTCTACCAACTTTTCGCAGCTCAACTCTACTTCTGCGTCACCAGCTGACTGCGGTTTCGACTTTTCACGAAACTTGAACCGAATTTGCAGAAAGGTAATCACGGATGACACTGCCTAATAAACCAGAACGTTCAACCGGAAGTGTGAGAAAAGAGATCATAAGCTACCGTCAACGTCATGAACAAGATTTTAGTCCAATAGAGACAGTTGACGAATGCTTGGTGGAAATAGAGCTTTCGGTAGCAGTTCTACAATTAGTTCAACAATTTGGACTAGAGAAATTTACGTAAAGCTCACATACCGTAACATTCTGGGCCGTCGATTCATAGAGGGAGAGCAACAGACATACAAGAACCAGCAGATGGAACTAAAAATCAGAATTGTGCACTGACTTACAGGAAAACGCAGTATAGGGACAGCAACTGCAAACCGAATTAGCTGGTAGAAACAAAAATGCTGTACGTACCAGAATGTCTACATGTCCAGTGGTCCGCAAAGCAACAAGTCCGAGCAGGGCGCAGCAAATTCCAAAAATGCCCAGAAACACTGGGAGGAGAGCTGCGTCACCAGGAATATTCACTTTCAAATAGAACGCGGCTTCTTGTCGATGATCGTATCGGGGGTAGTAGACGTTGGTCCAACAACGCTTGTTATGTACTTGACAGCACTGACAGTAGGTAAGACTGACATGAATAGCAAAGTGACCGGGGTAGCCTTGCGCCTGCTCCCAAAAATTGTTGTCCTCTGTGACGCGACAAAGCTGTCTTTCGCGCCATTCGTAATCAACCAGACTCAACCCAGTATCTTCCGACAGACCAACAAAAGCGTAGCTGGTCACCGCTAACAAGAGACTTGCTCCCTAGAAAATTGCTAACCATTTCACTGTCACTCACCTTTCTCAGACTTACGAGCCAACTAAGCAAAACGCTGTAAGAGAGCAGTTTCAAGACTCTGCCGCATGTAGCAGCCATCTCTCGCCAAAACCAGAACCACAAAGTCACAAGTTAGTCTGGTTGACTGGAAAGAGCAGCCGGCAAAAAAGCAACATCTTTTTTCGTTTGACTAGCGGCAATACTCTTTTTTCGCACTGCCCACTTGACATGAATGTGCGTACAACTCTGCATATGACAGGCCCAGACGACAAAAGTCACAGCGATACAAATGATCACAATAATACATACGTACAACAACAACAACAAACAATAGCCTAAGAGCAAATATCGGCGATTCATTGAGCAAAGAGCGCACAAATTCCTAAGTCCTCCGGAAGAGGCCTGTGTTCTTGTTGTTTGGGTGGTTTGAGCAGCGGCGGCAGAGCTCGAATCTGTGCCGGTCGTTTGAACTGTTGATTTAGACTTTTCTGCAAGAATACAACTCATTCTCTCTCGTTCACTATAAGTAGCAAAGGCCGCACCATTCCTTTGACCAGCTTCTTGAACAGATCGCGTTTGATTTTCTCGGGCAGCGGTCGGTCGGCGAAGATTTTTTCCTCAAAATGGGCTACAGACTCTTCGGTGCACTCCGGTACTTGCAACAGCAGACTGCGCACTTCGGGAATTGTTGGACGCTGACAAAACAACAACCTTACACTATGCACAGACATCCTCTCTCCTATTAGCCAAGCTTCTTTTGTACCTGCCAAGCCCCGTCCGAGTTTGTGGGATGCGATCAATGGGTTAATTTTTTCTAGCTTTAAACTATTTGAGACAGAATAAATAGTGAGAAAAAATATGCCGCCTTTAGGTATCTTTCAGTCAAAATTATCGTAATCCAGAAATTTTAGTTAGTGCCCGCCCCTTTCTGATTTCACAATTCTACCGACATCAGCAGACATGCTAGCCATACATGTAACAGGGGGCCTGCCTCCACCCAACTTAGGCCAGAGCCCCCGGATGGGAACCCCCGAGACGATTTTCCCTACCCCTCCGATTTTTCTGGCAAGTAATTTTTTGAGCAACTTTTTGCTATTTCAGCCACAAAAATCGCCTGTAAAACAGCACTTTTTAGCTGTATTTGAGCCCAAATTAGCGATTTTTAGCCGAAAAACTGCGTATATTTTGCGATTTTTAAGCGTTTTTTAGTACCTAACCCCTTCCTAGAATTTGGGCTCAGACCCCCAGCCGGCGCCACACCCCAACCCCTCTCCCCCTTCGGCTGATGACCTGTTACATGTATGCCTCCCACCTTCAAGAGCTCTAACAACATGCATGAGTAGACAGCAGGTGTTACCAGTTTAACGAAGAGACTGCAGTTGAAATTATGCAAGAGACCGATTAAGGCGTCGTCCTGAGAGAATGTCTGCAAGCTTCTGAGAGCACAGAACATGAGATGGCTGGCGGCCGGGACGTCCAATTTAGACTCAGCCACCAAGCGTTCGGTGAGCAGCTCACAGATGGGAAGAGTTTTGGCCGCGCACACAGAGTCTCTCCACGTCAGCGCACCAAACAAGGTCAATATCAAAGCTGGCAAAGTACCCTAAAACCGATAAGGTATAGATATAGAAAACAGGCACCAGCGTTGTATACGCAGTGATGTACACGAGACAGAAATACCGAAAATTGAAAAATACAGAGATTTCTGTTACATCACTACTTATGTGACATGAAATTTGAGATAGACCGGTGCCGCATAACTTTCGAAATTAGTATTACAAAGCCAAGCAATGTTACTCTAAGGACTGGTACCACACAGTAATGTCAATTATAACAGTTAGACACTTTAACGCCGTTGATAGTACTGGCACCATATATGGTGACGGTACCACAGGTACCGGTACCTAGGCTAGTGTCACCATATATGGTACCAGCACTATAGACGGTACCCCCGCGTTCGGGGACTGTGGTGATGGTACCACTAGCCTAGGAGCCGGTACCATTATAGTGTCAGTACCATAAACGGCGTTAAGCGCCAGACTGTATAAGTAGATAGTTTACCGAATCTTCCAGTAGCAACTCAGCAATGGGACTCAATTTAGGCGGCAGTCGTTGTCTGGAGTGGTTATCTCCATTTTCGGCCGCGTTATTGTCACTCAGCAGCATCTTCTGCATCAGCGTGAAATAATCCCGACTCAGAACCCGCGTCACGTCTTCCACAAAGATCTCCTGTTCCGTCTGCTCTATGTTTGGGTCGTCGTCCACTACACAACACAGACACTTTAGAAAGAAATCGGTAAATAAGGCGCACCAGCTTCCAACTGCTTCAGCACGCTCTGCCACCGGTCGGCCAGTCGCTGTTGCATCAAGATAACGAAGGCCGACATCGCAGGAAGAGCGACCCGAATCGCTCGGTGGCTAGCGGAGACGTTCAGATCGGTGACGATCGGCTTCCAGGTGCGCCGAATCCAGTACTTCAGTCTCAAGTCCAGACACTCGTCTAGGTAACCGACTGCGCCGTGCAACAGAAACTGGGACGCATTTGGAAGCGCGTAGAAGGCAGACGAGAACTTGACGGGCAGGACGCCGATTAGAAGTTGACTGAAAGTACTCCCTCACAAGCACACAGTTGAAGCGCAAAAATTGTGTTCTTGTACATTATGTAACAGTAGCGGACAAAAATGTCCACCCCTTTTTCGAACTTTGCGCAAATGATTCGTTCTCGGTCAATTCTTTATCGATTTGCCTCGAATGTTCAGGACT
Organism: Sabatieria punctata; assembly: GCA_030248155.1. Classification (NCBI taxonomy): domain Eukaryota; kingdom Metazoa; phylum Nematoda; class Chromadorea; order Araeolaimida; family Comesomatidae; genus Sabatieria; species Sabatieria punctata. The sequence goes on along the minus strand of JASANB010001971.1, from coordinate 4,261 downwards.
AATTAACAATATGACTGGGTAGACACTGCGCAAGTTTGGTGCAAAAAATTGTAACCAGTGCTGATTGTTTGAAACAGTACGGGTCTGAAACTTGTAGGAAAGATTGGTGTTGCCATTCGGCATGGCCCCTCTGACTGGGCACCCCTCTAGCTCAAATGGCACTAAAACTGGGGAATTTCAAAAACATGATCGAAAATCCCATAGTTAAGAAATCTGTACCTTCTGGAATCAAAGCACTGAATCAGTTGTTAATCAACATAGATCGCATCAGATTATATGATATTTGAACTCTATTGCACATAATACAGGGTCCGCCAAAAAAAAAACAACCCAGCAGATTTTTCGCTGTAGCAACCGCAAATCTCAACCGATTTGAATGAATCCTTTTTTAAATGAAAGATAAATAAATCCTTAAAAAACTGCTGAAATTCATTAATGTACTCTGCTTAGTTCCTGAGATATTGGCTCTCAAATTCAAAACAGTGATTTTGGCAGTAAACAAGAGGGATTTTTTTTATTATTCCGCACTTCGTAATAAAGCGGATTCCTGCTACTGCTAAGGGCTATTGGAGGCTTTACTGGTGACACAGAAACTCGGTTTACTTCAACACTAAAGTATCATTAGCCCCAGCAGTAGGAAAATCTCTGTTTTGACTTTGAGGACAAATATCTCAGGAACTAAGCAGGCTATCTTAATAAACGGTACATTACATCAATCTTTCAAGAATTTATTTATCTTTCATTTAAAAAAGGATTCATTCAAATCGGTTGAGATTTGCGGCTGCTACAGCAAAAAATCTGCTGGGTTGTTTTCTTTTGGCACACCCTGTAGAAACCTTCCCCACAGTTCTTTTGGAAAATCGAAAACCATCCGAATAATCATTTAACCGGATTTTCGAAAAAAAGTCACATTTTGTCATGTTTTTGAAATTCTCCCATTTTAGCGCCCTTTGAGCTATAAGGCTGCCCAGTCAGTATGTTATGCCCAATGGCAATACCGATCATTCTTGCAAGTTTCAGACCCGTACTCTTTGAATTGCCGAAAAAATAGAGTTTCCGTGAACCATCCTGATTCTTAGTTTTCGAGTCATAAAACTAGCAGGGGTTAGAATTTTGGCACCAAACTTGCGCACTGTCTATCCAGTCATCTTGTTAATTAACCCTGAAAATTTGAGGCAAATGGACAAAGAATTGACCGAGAGAGAACCGATCGTTTCCGCAAAGTTCGAAGAAGGGGTGGACAATTTTTTGGCCACACTGTATCTGTTGTTCAGTGCGTTTTGGAGTCCCAAAAATTACAAAAATATGCTTGGAATGTAGGTAAACTTGCGACTGTCGGTAACCTAAAAAGAGCTGATTTCGAAAGGGTTATAGAGTTTGGAAAGCAAAAACCTGCGTTTGAAAAGCGGCATTGATACTCGAGTAAAAGATAATCGCCCGGCGACTTTTCTGTCGAGCGACACATTTGTAATACGCAGCAAGACGCCGCCCGACATCTTCCGTCTGCAACAACGCCTGGAAGACATCAGACAGAGCAGCTAATTCCTACACGAGTTTGAATATGCCTTAACTATCATCACGGCACAGCAAAAAAGCAAAGATTCAAAACACCACGAGACTGCCTCTTTCGTTTTTGACATCTTGAAATGACCGAAACAGCCAATTTTCTTGAACAAAAAAGGTTAAACATACACAGTTTCGGTGATTTCGTTCAAGAAGTTTCTAACCAGACAGGCGTCGGTTTTCGGCTTAAAACAGCCC